>JAPQRP010000011.1:30886955-30900100 GCA_037367295.1 Apogon hyalosoma | reverse complement strand
AGGCAAAACTTGGGCTAGAACGACACATGTCTGCCATCTAGTGGTAAGGAGTATCATAGATATTTTGAGTCATATGACGTATAACAGCAAAATCTAAAAGACAACATACTCCGTCGCCAAAATGTGACGAGGGTGGCGAAAGGGTTAACATGTAGTATGTATATGCTGCAATTGCATAAGTGTGTTTTACTCTTTCAGCTGAACAATCATAGAAAAAAACAAAGTAAACAAGACTGAAGGATCTAAGTAAGATGAAGGTTTGTTCCCTGTGGTGTTTTGAACAGGTTAAACATCTGCTTTACCTCCACAGTCCTGGAAGCAGGTGTCTCTGCACCAAAAAAAAAAGTTAAAATTCCATTCATACAATTATAAACAGAGCATAGGAAGACTCAATCAGCCTGAAAACATTTAGAAATTCCAGCGCAGATTCTTTTTCTGACAGATTTACAGTACCCCTCGTTGAGATAAAAGCACCAGTAATGGGAATTCCGGCTCCTTTTGGAGAGACGATTCTTTTGGCTCGGACACACAAACGTCTCCACACATCTAGACTAATTACTTTCTGCTTTAACAGAAAAAAGAGCCGGCTCCTGTCGTTCACTTCAACGAGTCAGTTTCTAGAATTGGATCGTTGACAACTGACCCATCACGTACTCCTCCTCCCCCTCAGCTTTTCCCAGTGGTTTCAGGTGACCCGATGGGGCGGATCGGGGTCCCAAACCCGCTTACTGACAGGTTTTCGTCCTAGTCTGATTTGCTGAGCCAGGACTGAGAAGACAAGATTCTCCTATTTCTCAAAATCCTAACTGCCGGGTAGACTGCTGGGTCACACACCGTGGAGTTGTGGTGTCATTTGGCTTTTGAAAAGTAGGTCACAAAATAGGTCTAGGTCACCCATTTAAGAACTTGTCCAAGCTCTATACATGATATGTATGTTAAAAATTTTAAGGTTCCAGCTGTATTTTGTTTACAGGATGTCACAGACAGACAGACAGACATGCTGATGACAGGACCCCCTTTGGCAGGACGAGGGGGTAAAAAATGATAATAAACATAATAATAACAACTAGAAAAAACAGAACGTGATTTTTAATCCCCCTCGGCCAAATACAGTGTAAGATTCTGTTGAAAGTTACTGCCCTAAAATTGAAATTAGATTGTCTTTGTGTAAAACTTGTTACATACATATTTATATTTGAAAGCACTCAGATATTATAACGGCACAAGGCCATTTGACCTTGAAAAAGTAGGTCAAGGTCAACTATTTTCAGTAGGCTTCTGCTCCACGCCAACATGCATCCACAGTATAAATTTGGTGCAGATATGTCAATGCCTTCTTCAGATAATGCGAATATGTCATTGAATGGACAGACAGACGACAAAATGATTACAATACCCCTCTGCTGTGGCCGAGGGGTGACGATTAAAAACATTCTGATACGCTACCAGTGGAGGTGGGACAATGTGATGCGCTCTGTGGAAAATGCTGAAGCCTCCAATTGCAGGGTAGCCTCAGCTCATCAACACCTGCTTAACAAAATCTTTACGGTTTTGCCAGGGCTCTACAGTCAAGAATTGTATATATTTACATAGCAGCTCAAAAGTAAAGCCAATGAAGAAGTATCTTAAAGTATAATACCTCTGCCACAGACATTAAGCTCTGAGCCTTGACATCCACAGACTTACACTGAGCGCTCTAAAAGCATTAAGTCAATTATTTTTTACCCAGGGGTCATTTGGGCTTTTGTATTCGGACCTTCTTTAAATTATTCTTCCATTAATAGGATTTTCAGATGAATAGAAGCTTTGACGTCTGCCCTGTTGGCTTTGATTGACAGGTGTGATTGACAGCAGGCTTGCCTTAATCCATATATGGTCACTTCTGGCCACAAAGAGCCAACATGTATGGAGAGACATTTGATTCTGTATTCATCTATCAAAAAGAATGGATTTGCAATTAAAAAGAATAGAGTTGCAACCGAAACAGAGATTTGAGAGCAAAAGACAGAAAGTTGGAATAAAAAAAACCCACTCACTTTGCTTATAAATCAGTCATCTTTGCTTGTGAGTTGAAAACTTTTGCTTGCAACTTCAAAACTTTTGAAAAATTAAACTGCACATAATGGGCGGGGCCTCCACTGATGGATGAGGGAAGAGTATCTATTGGTGGGTTTGTCCTGGCTCCAGCACCAGCGCCAGCTTCTGTGTTAAACTCACTTTTCCCTTATGTTAAGTTTTGGGAGGTAAGTTGATAATCTATTGCTCTTTGACATTGAAATGTATCTCATAAGTAATGGATTACACTAAATAGCGTCGGCTACAGCCTGTACATTCACAGCCTGAGCAGAGTACGGAATGAGTGAGTGAGTTACAGGGAGGAGTTTACAGCACAGGGCTGGGCTTTAAACATTAGTGTGGACCGGTACTGGTACTAAAACGTCACAGTTCCTATTATGCCAGAAAACACACCCAGAGCAACTGAATGAGGGAGCGTGAAGTTGGTTCTGTTCTTGAAACCACTTCTGAGAACCGAAAATGGTTCAGTTTAAGGTACCAGTTCCGTTTAAGGATCAACTCCCACATCATCGCGTCATGCCCTGCTGGAAGCCCTGCTCCAGGCTCTGAATGCCGGCTCCTGTCGGGCTTGCAGACCAGTGTGCTAAACTGCTGTGACCCGGTACACCAAGACGCAGTACAGACATCCAAGCTCCAGGCTTTTCATCAGCTATCAGCTACGTTTAACTGAAATGGACCTCAGAAGAGGAGTTCCGTGCTGGTTCTGAATAAGCTCTCTCAGAACTGACAAGACAGGAGCCGGCGTTCAGAGTCTGGAGCACGGCTTCCTGCATAGCGCAATGCTGCGATGTGGGAGTTAAGGTTGGCATTTATAAAGTCAAACAAAATGACATTCGCCAGCATTAAAAAAAATATAAACAGCAGAAGAGTGCAAATATATATTAATTTATGGCTCGGACCTGATGGAAAGCATTATTGGAACTAGATCCGAGGTCTGTGGAGGGCTTGGTCTCCCAGTTCACTGCAGTTTAGAGCACCTCCAGGCCCCACAGGAGCCATGCTTGATGCAGGCGTGAAGCGGGGCTTGGAGGTCAGAGCACGGCTTGGTTTTGAGTTCTGTAAATGAAACTAGTTCCATGATCCTTAAACGGAACTGGTTCCTTAAACAGAACTGGTTTCGAGAATGGCACCATCTTCACGCTCCCACTGAATGATGTTTTTTTTCTTGCTGATGTTATAAAACACATGCTGCTACAGCTGTGCAGCGACACATCAGTTCCTGTCAGCCTGTATCTGTCCCAGGGTTAGGTTTAGGGCTCCCACAGAGCTCCATTAGAAAGGTGAAGTAGCCTCCGAGATGTAGAATGTGTCTTATAGAAGAGAAACGCACATTTCAGCTCCACTGATTTGTAGTTAGCTGTATTCTGTATCGAAAGAGTTGGATATTGAAGATCTGAGCACAGATCAGCTGATCTGTGGCACAGCTGTAGCAGCGTGTGTGATTTATAACATCAGCAAGAAAAAAGCATCATTCAGTTGCTCTGGGTGTGTTTTCTGGTATAATAGGAACTGTGACTTTTTAGTACCAGTACCGGTCCACACTAATGTTTAAAGCCCAGCCCTGTGCTGTAAACTCCTCCCTGTAACTCACTCACTCATTCCGTACTCTGCTCAGGCTGTGAATGTACAGGCTGTAGCCGGCACTATTTAGTGTAATCCATTACTTATGAGATACATTTCAATACATTATCAACTTATCTCCCAAAACTTAACAAAAGGGAGAAGTGAGTTTAACACAGAAGCTGGCGCTGGCGCTGGAGCCTGGACAAACCCACCAATAGAAACGCTTCTCTCATCCATCAGTGTAGGTCCCGCCCATTAAGTGCAGTTTAATTCACAAGCAAAACTTCAAAGTTGCAAGCAAAAGTTTTCAACTCACAAGCAAAGAGTCATAAGCAAAATGAGCTTTTTTTTTATTGCAACTTACTGTCTTTTGCTGTCAAATCTCTTTTTGGTTGCTAATCTATTCTTTTTAATTGCAAATCTATTCCTTTTGATAGATGAATAAAGAAACAAATGTCTCTCCATAAACATGGATGACATGACAAACATCACTTACATACAGTCTGTGGAAATGAAGCAGGAAGAGTTTAATAATAATTTCAGTAAATGTTAACACAGGCTATATTTATTTCATAATTCATTTTGGTAAATTGAGTACTTCATGTTGAAGCAGGCTTTCTTTTCAGGATGTTGGAATACCCCAGAGTTCATATTCAGAATACAGTATGAAAACCATAAAATACCTGTAGATCAAGGGTGTCAAGCTCATTTTAGTTCAGGGGCCACATTCACACCAATAAAGTAAATTATTAGTATTATTACTACTACTACTACTACTACTACTACTACTACTACTACTACTACTACTACTACTACTACTACTACTACTACTACTAATAATAATAATAATAGTTAAAACAAGTAAAATTGCATAATGAAAATGTTTACATCTACAAAAACTGTGCAATTTAAAGAATATTATGCTTCATGTTTACACGTGTACATGACAACTTACAGATCCCAGTGGATCTACAAATACACAAAACATTTAGTTACAGGCAGAGCATTGTTAAAATGACACTTATTGTAGGTTGTTCACAATTTTTCAGGTTATTCACATTTTTTGTGAAAGGATAGTTTGTAGATGTAAACATTTTCATGTAATTTAATTTTTTTTACACTAAAACAAAAAGAAAACTTAATAGTTGTCATTATTTATAGGTTATTATGATCATATTCTACTGACCTGACCCACTTGAGATCATATTGGAATGTAGAACCTGAATTAAAATGATTTTAATTCGATGAATTTAATTGATTGTTAATATTTTCAGTGTCATTTTTATATTTCACAAATTGATCCCACAGGACCCTTTGGTGGGCAGGTTTTGTGCTGTAGATGAACATAAATATAGGTATACATATGTGTAGTGAGCAGTGATTTTAGCACCGAGAAAGGAAAACTCAGTAATGTTGGGGAAAAAAATATCTAGTAGTACTACGGTACTAAAGATGATACATCATCCCTCTCTATTGCACTCAGAGAATAAAGGATAGCATTATTGGTATGGTGTATGCTGAATATGTGCTTGTTGCAGATAGGTGCACCAAATAACAGAGGGAAATTTCAATTTATTTATTTCCCAAGTATTTCTAGTTTTAGAAGATATATGCGATGTATCTTAAATAGCAGACACCACCCAAATGGCTAAAGGGTACGGTGAAGTGTTGATTAGAAATCCTGCTAAAAATCTCACAAGGTTGGCAGGAAGCATGTGGCCTGTATTGTATTGCTGAATACCGCGAAGAGCTAATTTTCGCCCTGGGTCTGGAAAAGCAAAGACTCTTATTTCAACCTGCTGACATTAACAGGCATGAATGAGCTCTTGTTCGTTCTTGTGCTGAAGTTCTGAAAACTAAGTCAATCTGTCATTACCAAGCCCTCGGAGATGGAGGCAGATGCTCATTCACTCTGAGAAAGCGTGCGAAGATGATCGGGGAAAAAGGGGGGGTCTTAAGGAAAGAAGGAGATTAGAGGAAGTGGCAGGTGTGGAGAGAAACACAGACAGACAGACGGACTGAAATGGACAGCAGCAGGACCGAGATGAAAAGCAGTGAGCGAGAGGCAGCGAGAAATGCAAATGAGAGAATGAGACAGATGAAAGTAAGAGAGAGAAGAGAGAAGCCAAAGACCCCATTTATACCTGGTATAATAAAGCAGTCGTGCAGTATCTTGAATATTGTGACCTTTCAACTTGGACTGGTTTTCTACTTACAGCAAAGGCTCCAGGGACAGCAATATGCATCTGGTACATCCCATCGACCCATCACAGAAGCACTGCCATTATAATGCATTTCATATTCCTTTTTTTTCCTTTATTTGTAGTTATATAACGGTAGGTGTGTGTACATATAGTTATCCTCAGATACCTTAATACTGTGATCCATCTGTTTCTTATTAAAGGTTAGTTACTGAACACAAATACAGAACAAGATGTGTTTTTCAGTATTTGATCTGAGATGGAGAAAAACCTGAATTAACCCATAAAGACCCAAACAGTCACCTGCGACCAAAACCACCTACTGATCTGAAGTGCTTAATAAGTTCGGAACCACTAATTCTATCAATACATGCAAATAATTGGCGTAAAATAAGTTTATCATCTTTTCATGGTCATCAGATATGACCCATTCCAGTGTTCAGAGGCGCCGTAGTTACCGTGGAAACACGTTCATCTTCTACATTGATTCACCAGTAAAACCCATGGAGTTGAATCAATGACAGTGGATGGAAACACTCGGTTTATGTTCGGTTAATGATATATTTAGCTGAAAAAGTCCGTTTTTCTTTTCCGTTTTTTTCAGTTTTCTATGCTTCTGATATAATTACCTTCAACTGTAATCTGAGTTTTTATGAACATCTACATGATCAGTAAATTAAATATAGGAAAATACCCGATGTTCACTGAAAAAATGCAAAATACAGAGGATAAGTCATAATAAATTGTGATAAATCACTTAAGAAAAGCTAAATATAGAGAAAAAAAAAAATTTTGGAACTGTCACAAAAATAACACTGGGTTAAAAACTTCTGATCCACTGATCCTATCGATACTTAATAATTGGTGTAAAATGCAGTTTGTTATCTTTTCATGGTCATCAGACACTTGGTTTGTGTTCAGTTATTGATATATTTTACTGAAAAAGTCATTTTTTCTGCAGTTTTCTATGTTTTTGATATAAATAACCTTCAACTTTAATCTGAGCTTTTATGAGCCTCTACATGATGACTAAATTATATAAGGATGCTATTATTAATAAATGATGATAAATCACTTAAGAAAGGTTAAATATGGAGAGAATTTCATTTGGGAACTGATATAAAAGTAATGGTGGGTCTTTATGGGTTAAATGTTAGTTATTGAACACAAGCACAGAACATGATGGGTTTTTTGATTTGAGATGGAGAAAAACCTGAATTAAACAAATTTAAACCAAAAATAAGTTGTCGAAGGTAAATAAACATTTTCTCAAATTTCTGAAATCACATTCAGACCGTGATTTTGAGGATTTCATAAATATGCCAGTCCTCCTATTTAGTTTTAGCCTTTGCAGATTTTGCACAGAAAACTCCACATACAGTAGTGTGTCCCCATTAAAACTATTTTGTCATCGTGAATATATTTCGTAATTCTGCATGAGTTGTTTGTCAGAAAGTATTTATTCATGATCCAAATTATTGCAAAGGCGGGCAGTAATTTGCTCTTTTCACTAGCTGTGTTTCCATTTAATTGTTGAGTGAATTTGAAGCGAACTTTTGAAATGTCACCGAAAAAGCTAATGCAAATTAGATGGATTTCTATCAACTGTTTCAACAGTGTAGCGTTGTCAGATGGCGGC
Organism: Apogon hyalosoma; assembly: GCA_037367295.1. NCBI lineage: Eukaryota > Metazoa > Chordata > Actinopteri > Kurtiformes > Apogonidae > Apogon > Apogon hyalosoma. The sequence goes on along the minus strand of JAPQRP010000011.1, from coordinate 30,892,621 downwards.
CTCAAAGAACTTCATTACTCCTAAGGATTTCTTTTTGTAAAACTTGTCAGATAATGGCAGATTGTGGGATTCAACTGCTATTGTGTTTTTCATGGTTTCTCTCTTCATCAGTCTACCTGTTGTACGTGTTGTTATTACCAGTCATATATACGCACTGTTATTCAGAAAAGCCTGCAAAAATCCTCAAGTCTTAAAGGAGCTATATGTAAGAATCATGTTCCAGTAATCCTAAAATGGCCCTGAATGTCACCAGACATTAAAGAATCAAGTTCATTTCAAATACTGATATCACTGACAGTCGTAGTCCAGACAGAATATTCACATTTGAAAAAGCTTAGTGTCAGCCCATAGATAATGTTTATGTTGTCATTTTGTGTTTTGGTGTGATGCTCCGCCCATCCCCTATCTACCAATCACCAAGTTAGTAGCGATTGAACATTCAGGTTGCCAGTTCCCACTGAGCTGCATCTGGAACATTTCTGATCACAAATGTCTGATGTTACTAAACCTAAAAGGCCTCTTATTATTCCCAAATATGTCATGGCAAAGTGAAACAAAACAAGGATATGTATAGAAGATGTTTTTGAAACATGTAGACGGCTCTTCACTCGGCTCGGGAGAACACACCGCAGCCCAGAAGAAGACACCGTGGCCCGGGAGAAGACACTGTGGTCCGGTGCAGGACTCATCGCTTGCCACGGTAGCTCCTTGTAGCTCCTGGATCTGGCAACCCCTAGTCTGGGGGGAGGGGATACCACGCTCTGCAGTATTTTGAATATGATTGCAGTTCCAGTTTTGGCCACAGTCCTACATACAGCTCCGTTAATTGATGATTTTCTTTGTCCAGTTCAACTACGAGATAATTATCATATCAAATTTACATTGTGTAAGTTGCCAGACGGATCTAAATATTTCATCATATTTTTTAGACACATTCTCAAGTATCGCATTACAAAAGGTGGCTGAGAATGACAAAATTCAGTGACATACTCATTACATTTTTTGGGGGTTTTCTTCAGACAGGTGGTATGGAGTCCTAAAATGGGATATTTTTTGTCTTGCACATGCAAAATAATGATCTGTTCAATACAGATTGATAATCGTTGGCGTTATCATTGCAGCAGGTATTTATCAAGTTAGTTATCTTAAAAAAATATTGAGACGTTTTTTCACATTTTGCCATTTGCATTGACTTTCTGATGGCATACTTCAACATAAACAGGAGTCCTACAGATTTGTACAAGTTAAATTTAAGACTTTGTAAGACCTTTCTAAGACTACTTAGAGCAGAATTGAATGCCCATTTCGCAGCCATACTGGCAAAATTTGTGACTCCTAGAATTTAGGAAAATGTATTTATTTATTCCAGCACCTCGATTCCCACCATTCCATCTTATTTCTCACCGGGGGCTGCAAAGTTAGTAAGAATTGGTTCCTAAGTTCAGTATAAATTGTTGGGTTGGAACGGGTGAACTGAGTTGACTTACTTTCTTTGCAGTTTGGACATTTAACAAACACGTTTAAACACAATATATCCAACAAATTTATGTCAACTTAACTTCAGACCAACCATATCAAAATTAATACCTTTTAAAGACTTTTTAAGGTATAAAGTGCAGATTTTAAATTCAAGACTTTTAAGACATTTAAGAACTCTGATAAAGACACATTGATGGAAATGTGGATATTGAACGTGAAAACAACAGTAATTGCATTGCCTAGAACTAAATGAATGAGGTGGATTATGAAAAGACATCGACAGCTTCTTCAAATTGTGTATGACAGTGTGTTGATAGAATCATTGTTAGTATGTGTTTTGTAGATCTTCATGGCACTTGACAGGGTAAGAGAGAGATAGGGTACAAAGGGAATGTATGGGGTAAGAGAGAGACGTTGAGTGAAGGAAATATAAAGGAGTGTCGGCATCTCACCAGGGTTGGCAGAGAGGTCCCAGTAAGGAGCCACTGCCCGAGGCTAGCACCAGGAGCCTGCTACTCCAAACGTCACACTCCACACGCTGCTCAGCTCTGAGATGGCTTCACAATTTTCTTGACAGGACATGACATTTCACTTGGGCTGGCAGCAGAGAAAACTGTGTGACAGCCGCCTGCTGACACATACCTGAGGGATACCCCTGGTCCAACCGAGGGACTGTGCTTGTTGTCCCGCAAAACTGGGAAAAGTTTGCAAATGTGATCTGATATAAAAGAGCAGAAAGCAGCTGGAGGAAAACTGTCTTAACTTAAAGAGAGGTGTATGTGTAAACAACCGCAGCCGCCGCAAAAGCAGCAGCAGCAGAGGCAAGCTGAGGAAAGGTGGAACAAAGTCAAAGTTAGCCCTTTGTGTTTGCTCGGATGTAAAATTCTTCAACATCCTTGTCCCTCTGCCTCCTTTGGCAGCGTCGGTCTCTCTGCGCATCAGGCTTCAAAGCAGCTCAGCAAGAGGTGTGTTTGTGCATCGCTGCCATTCACTGCGCTTCTTTCAGCGAGAAAGCCTTGACAGACCTGCTGTTGCCTCAGTGTATTCTGGGATAGATTATTATTGCCTTAAGTCGTCCTCCCCCGTAGACAGACTTAGTGTGGGCACCACGTTCTCTGTCTGGTAAACAGCTTCCGTGGAAAGACAGATGTCATGCCAAAACAGAAAAATAGAAAAAAAAAACACACACTCACAAAGTGGTGTGAATTTCAAAAACAGACACCTCACAGCAAAGAAAATAGAAAGTAAGGCTGAGCCAGTAATTACAAGCTGCACAGCTACTGAATAGACATCAAAATGTGGAGTAATTTCCTTAAAAACCTCAGGCATCTGCATAAATGAAGCATTTATAATTTCTTTGTGTCTTTATACTAGATCACTTAATAAATATTATGTCTCTCAAGAGAATCATTGAGGTTTTTGATGTTATCAGGACACACATTTCTATTATTTAAAGGAATGATATTTTGCTTTTCTAAATGGAATTATGCATTTTAAAACATTTCCCTGTGGTCTACATAAACTGTAATTGCTCTGCTTGGGTCTGAATTCTTTATTAATTCAACTCCGCAGGCCCATCTTCAACCCTATTTCTGACTAATGACACCAGAAAGGTTGTGTTGAGCGCTGGTCCTTAAAGGGTGTTTTCACACTGCGTACCCGAGTCACACCTTTCCCACAGATGTCGCATTCACAAGCGTGTACCGCGGCCCGTGCCTGAGTACGAGCTGGCGTTACAGGGCTGAAACAGTAGGTGGTGGTGCGGAAGGAGTTCTGTCACTATCAACAAACGCGAAGGTCAGAAGAAGACAAACCCTTATCAACTGAGCGACTGTTCTGTTTATTTGTCTAAACAGGCAATACTTTTCTATCTGTTAGCCTGTTTGAGGCAAAATAAATAAGAGCGACCTTCATTGTTCCTGATATATCACCGCAGTTCGGTTGATAAGGCGAGCTGGTGCCGCGTGGATCCGAGTCTTTTTCAGGAGACAGCAGGAGCGCCGTCTATGATCTCGTAGTAATTATGTCCCTTCTGCTCTCTGGCATGGATCGCTTTCACACTGCAACGTACCGTAGTTGAGTCCACGCATTCCGTACCCAGGACTACCTTCTCAGCTGGACTCGGGCACTGAACGTTTGCTTTCACACTGATAAAATTAAGCGGACTATGGGGTCAAACGTAGTCGGATACAGACTCGGGTACGTAGTGTGAAAACGCCCTAAATGCAAATGAGCCACTTCACGCCCTATCCCCTCCAGGTTTTTGACCGTGTTGCTCTGTCCCGTTCAGCCACTTGTGTTCATTAATACAACCAACAACTCAACATTTTAGGCAATCGGCTCAAAGTTTGTACATATATTCAGTTTTTATTACAACCACTGCCGCTGACAAACAATTATGTCATACTCGGAGAAATGTTGTTTGGAAGTCTTGACCTTATATGTGCAAATGTCGTGACATAACTAGTTATAGGTTGTAGAAATCCACTCGATTTTGCCAAAATGAATATAAAGATAGATTTGCAGCATCTGGAGGGTTCAAATTCAAACTTTAGGAACTACCGGTATTAGGGTCCGAATACACAAATAAATGAACCAACGACTAATAAAAGTGGGTTTAGCAAAATATGACTCCTTTAAGGGAGCAATTTGTAATGTCAGCAATCATAACTATCAAATTTGGATCATCAAATAGCTAACTTGGGCAGCATGCACAGTAGATTCTGTTCACAAGCTACGACTACAGAGCTGACTTACCAAGAGAAACACCCTTTCGTTCCTTTATCCTGCAAAAGTTGCAAGGAAAAGCAGTTTTGACTCATTTCATTCATTCATTCATTTTTATTCACATATATATTAAAAGATCCAAGTAAAGGAACATTACATTTTGCATTTACATTATGTGAAATGGGACACCCTGGGAAGCTGAAGATTCAAACTGAACCCGATGCCAGTGTCTCTTAAAGTGTGATACCACCGACTGCTACATACTGGCTCCAAATGACTTACATTTAACTTCTGTCATACATTTTTCCAAGTGTCATTCTGGTCTCATTCACTTTAACTGAGCCCTCTAAAGCGGTCATTTAGTAAATTATTCTTCCATAATAAGATTCCCAGGGTGTAAGAAGATATTGATGTCTGCTGTGATTGATTGACAGGTGTAATTGATAATTTCCTTTCCTGCCAAGTTGGACTTTAGTTAATTGAATTTTTTTTTCCTGACAGACAAGAGGTTATACTAAGAAGACAGTCAAAGGATTCTGTATTATTTTTATTGATGTTTACCATTTTACTTGGACCATCACCTCTTGAGTTTCATCATCTTCAGTCACAGGATAAAACTTATAATACAGTGATAACAGTAATAGTACTTGTAACAACGATACACAGGTAAGTAATATAAGCATGTAAGTAAGTAAGTAAGTAATAATAATAATAATAATAATAATAAAAAGAAGAAACAATAAGAAAAGTAATTGACAAAAAAAAAAACATGGCATACTGGAAACAGTAAACTATATTTCACACCTTAGAACTGCACAGTGTTAGTTTCAGTAGCAGTTATTTTGTGTGCATGTGTGGAGACACCAGCAGTAAGTTTGGTCCACACACTTTGGGTATTCAGCTATTGCAGGTGTCTATGCGCATAAATGTTTATTTACACAGTGGTCAGACTAACACCTGACATGTGTTGGCCTGCAGTTCCTCATGCCCATGGGGGAGCTGAAGAAGGCATGGAACCATATTGTCGTGTTGACAGGAGGTGGTTTTCTCACTGCGAGGGTCTGTTGGCTCAGATGGGTTTTCATATGGGAGCTGAAGTCGTTGGCTCTGCAGTGTTGAATTCCAGCCGTTCCGCTGACAGGGCGCCGTGCTGAGCCCAGACTTACATTTAACCCCTGCTGCTGCTTTGGCTCACCTGGTCTGAGCCTCAGGTTGTTACCTTTGATTATTATTTGTGATTTGTGGAGACAGGGAATAAGGTGAATATATAAAAGTCTAGAAGTTAATATAATGGTCATAATTGTGTTTTGGTTCACATAATCATGTGAAAATGTGAAGTGTGAATGTTTTCCTTACTTTCAAGGAGCTATTTACATCCACAGATTGTGACCTTACTTGCGATATACTTCTTTTAACCATGATATGGCGAGTGGCCTCCACTGTTTAGATGCATTACATTA
>JAPQRP010000011.1:30873597-30886729 GCA_037367295.1 Apogon hyalosoma | reverse complement strand
ATATTTTTTTTTTTTTTTTTTCCCAGTGAAAATTAAATGGAACATGGCATTTGGTGGGTAGGAAGAATTTTACAACAGTTTCATGTTGACGTTGTATGTTTCTTGTTATACATTTCAAAGTTGAAAATAAAAAAAGACCTTGATCAAAAAAAAAAAAGTCCAACACTTACCACTATTTGCGATATCTGCCAAAATATATTTTTGTGTCTGTTTTTACATACAACATATGCAATATTAAATGCAGGTGGGAGACTTTAAGAATTCATTTTTAAAGAAAATGACATTTCTACAGTATCCAGGGGCAGTTTAGCTAAACTTTCACATCATAACTTCATGGTGAGGTTTGGCAATGAAGCTACTTGCTTAAGTTTTTTGTATGTATTTGAGTGCAAATATGCAATAATATGAAACAACATACAACAACTTCCAGATGTAAATTGCCTGCTTGTCTCTGGACATGAATAGTATCTGTATTCTAGTATTCCCTTAATTGGAATTGACCCAAATCAAGAAGGGTTAAGTGTTGGTTACCCCTTGTACTTTAGGACATGTCCCAAACTATTGTATTTTAAAGGGTTAATATGCAATGTTTGTGCATGCCAGTGTATTTTTCTGGTTTGACTTTTTTGACCATTTCTAAGACAGTGGTAGTTTCATTCATTCATTACTCTTACCTGATGGCTTGCTAACAAGTCATGTTAACTAACACAACCACAGGTTAACTAGCTAATGGACACATGAAACAAACTATTCAAATGTTTACTTATCCATTTTTGACTTACCTTCAGAATGATTAGTTTGTAGATGTTGGTCTAATTTGTTCATCTTTGGGCTTTTATTACTGAGTCACTCTGTTACTGTTAGCTGACTCTGTTTCTAAGCTAACATTTGCTAAAATATCACAATGGTGCTGCTGTAGAAGAGCAGCATTAAGCCACTGAAAAACCACGAGTGAGTTTTAGGATTTTCACAGAGAAAACAACTTTTGTCTTCTACAAAGACGTTAGCATGCAGGCTGTTATTGTGACAACATCAAATGTGCTAGCTTCCAAATGGAGTTAGCTAATATTAGTAAATTAGATTTGATTTGATTAGATCAGATTAGATAGAACTTTATTGATCCTTTGGGCAGATCCCTCAGGAAATGGAAGTTCCAAAAGCAGCACAACACTGAATATAGACGCAAGAAACACCGCATGGAAAAACAAGACAATAACTAAAAAACAGTAGTGAAAAATCTGAAATGCACATTAGAAAGTACTAATAGAAACAAATGGCAAAATAGTAATAATAGTAATAATAATAACACGTAGCTTATTGTGTTATAATAGTATAGTTTGCAATATATTTATATATATAGTTTAATAATCACAGGATAAACGTTATAATAAAGTGATAACAGTGATAGTTGTCTGACGCATGTAAGTAAATTATAATAAATAAATACATAAATAAGTACATAAATACATAAATAAACTGGATTCCAGCACAACACAAACTACAACATATGCAGGCACGTGCAAATATTATTTACTCTAAAAACCCCTCTAATGATTATTCAATAGTTGACATTGTTGTTGGGGCTGACAGAATAACAGGATACTCCAAACTGAAGTGCACGCACCCGGTGAAATGACAAATAGTGTGACTCTCCTGTCTCTGTTTTCGCTCTCCTCTCTCACCTGTCCTTGCTTTCTGCTTGTTCTTTGACTTTGCCAACTTTGCCTTTTTCTCCCTCCTTTACCCCCTCTCACACTTTCTCTCTGTCAAACTTGTGTTTACTTTGCTTATGTTTTCTCTTATGCTCCCACCACGGCCTGAACTCCCTTTCACTCGCTTCATTTCTCTGTAGTTCCTCCTGGCGGCGGCGGCTTTGTTCCTCCCTCCTCGTCGCCTTTCTGGTCAGGTATACGCACACACTTTCTACTCTCTCAGTCTCTCTGTTGTTGTATGCCCATATTTCCAGCTTTCCATAGAAAATAGGATCTTGTTTTTTTTTTGTGCTTTATGTATTACACAATAGCAAATAATAATACTAATAAATAATGTCACCTTCACATCATATAATACAGGGTGAAAACATTTGCCCTCTTGGGTGTAATTCAGATTTGAAGATATTCAGAATTCCTGATGATAGTGTATCTACACTGCTTGGTTAGAAGAACTCCAGGCATGCAAACAATGTGAAGTGAAATCTGCCATCTACCATCTGCCTGAGGAAATGTCGAAAAAAGAAACTTTCATCTTAATACAATATCAGAGTCATTTCAGGAAAATAAAATAACAAATTCATTTCCTGCTCTGACACAGAGATGGTAAAAGCTTAGTTAAGCACAGAACCCTATTCTCTAGCGAAATAAAACTATATATTTATTTATTTAACAGAGAAGGCAGAAATACAGGCTTTTCTCACTATTGTTTACTAGTAAAAAAAAAAAGAAAAAAGAATGAGTTAAGGGCGTTTCTACTGACTGATAGTGTGCAAAGACACGTGAACTTCACATTTCAAACTTCATTTTAAACTTCAAATAGAATTTAAAAAAACAAACAAACAACACGCTGAAAAATAATAAACATTAAATGAGTTTTCAGTGTCAGCAATAGAAAATGATGATGCCTATTCTCCATGCTTCCAGTCTTCCTTTCATGGTTCTTTCATTTATTACATCATATTTGTCTTGTCGACTACAGCCCTTTTTGACTCATATACCCTGTAGATTTTGGAATTTAACCCCCGACCAAATCACTGAATGCTGTTTATCTCTTTGGTGTAAAATGTATTACCATTAGAAGATTATTATTACCCCGCCCCCCAAAGTGGGAGGTGGGAGCTATTATTTTTGGTTTGGTTTGTTTGTTTAACACTTTACAAGCAAAAACTATTGGTTCAGTTCATACCAAATTGGGTTTATAGATTACCAGTGACCCAGAATAGATGTCATTACATTTTTAGAAAGGTAGGTCAAAGTTCAAAGTTTTTATTTTATTTTATTTTTTTTTAATCTTCCCATTTACTTATTTATAATGGGTGAAATATGTGCAAGGGGTGGGGTTTGTTGGCCTGGCACCACTTGTTATTATTGTACTTACCATTGTAAACAGACAGACTGACTGACTGATTTACTTTCGGACTTTATTGATCCCAAACTGGGAGGCTGTAGTGCAGCAGCATGACAAAGTTAAAAATTTGATTAGTAAATTAGAAGACATTAGATTTGATTCACTTATAGAGCAGTTATTGGTCTTTTACCTGCGACTGTCTGTTAATATGGGGCCCCATAAAACCCACTCAAATGATTTAATGATGTTGCAAATATCACCTTTTTTCACTGATCTCAGAAAATCAATTTTTATTCACTGTGCACCTGCAACATGGAACCACAGTGTCACCATATTTTACTAATACTTGTCGTTTTAGCTCATGAATAATTGGTTTTTAATTGTTTTATTGAATCTTTGTATTGTTTGTTTTGCTTTTATCACCAATTATTTCCCATGTTCTGAGTGGAATAACTTTAATTCTAATTGTTAGATTTTCTTGTCATTTCCAGAAACAGTTTTTTTTTTTTTCAATTATCACCATTTTCATTTGTTTTCTCAGTTGTACTCCAAATGAAGCTTTCACCTAAGTGTATTCTGAGATTAACCCATAAAGACCCAGTGCTACTTTTGTGGCAGTTCTACAAAAATATTTTTCATCTATATTTAACTTTTCTTAAGTGATTTATTACCATTTATTACAATAATATCCTCTACATTTTGTGGGTTTTCTGTGTAAATCTGGTATTTTTCTATATTTAATTGTAGATGTTCATAAAACCTCAGATTAAAGTCGGGGTATAATACAATCATAGACAGAGAAAACTGAAGAAAGTCTCCACCCACTGTCGTTGATCAAACTCCATGGGTTTTACTGGTGACTCAATGTTGTAGAAGATAATGGTGTTTCCATGGTAACTATGTAGCCTCTGAACATCCAAATGGGTCATATCTGATGACCATGAAAAGATGACAAGCTGCATTTACACCAATTATTTACATGTATTGATAGGATTAGTGGAGATCAGTAGATGGTTTTGGCTGCTGGTAGCTGTTTGGGTCTGTATGGATTAAACAGGTTATTTATTTGTCTGTTTCATGTGGAGCGTTCACACAGGATAAATTAAATCTGCTTTTTACTCAGATTTACTGACATCATTCCTGGGTTCTGATGCCAGGTCAGATATCATTATCCATGTAGTCTCTACGCTCATCCAGGAAATATTCTGACTAAATGTGCAGAAGAAACAAAAAAATGTTGACTGTCACTTAAAGCTCTGTGTTTGCTGAAATAGGGTAGGTCGTTTGTGGTGAATGTTTTACTTCACAAAGCCAGGCATGACAGCTTGACCCTGGATTATGATCATAAACGACCTCCATAATTATTACAAATGACCAGAGATAAACAGGTAATACTAGTCCCATGTTAATAAGGTTTAAGAACCATTAAACCGGCTTTCACAACATTAAATAATGATAAAGTCAACCAAAAAAACAGCAATAAATCATGAAATCAGAGACCATCAGTGTTCCTTTATGTCTTTTAACCCCTGAGACATTATTTCAGGTAAATGTTCTGCTGTGAATTTGTAGAAGCGTCAGTGGTTTTGCTTTACTGTTTACTGTTTACTGGACTAACAGAAAAAGACAGAGAGGAATTTAAGCTGGACAGGTTTTCACTAAATAAGGCACTCATTATGCACGTCAGTAAGAGATTTAGGATGTTTTAGGATGAAAAATCACAACAAAACTGCAAACAACAATAAAAAAAAAAAAAACAACAAAAACAAAACAACAATGAAAACGGTGTAAAAAAATAAAATAAAAGTCTATTTTTATAGAGAGTTGGTCTCACTCACTGATCTGTGTTTTGTCTCCCCATTTCACATTTTGGATTTTTTTGAATATTCAGAACGCTCACCACAGACACGTCAGGGGTTAAAGGGCTGACTTTAATTTCATCTTGTTATGCTTTTACCTAGATTTTGTCTTTTTATGTCTTCTCTTTTCTGTAACTGTTTAATTTTGTTTACTTTCTTTACTTTGCTTTTGTCTTGTGTCTTGTTCATCATTTTCATCTTGTTGCGTCAGTTTCATTGTCCTCTTCCATCAGTTTCATTTCGTTGGGTCTTGTTGCATCTTTCTACATCTTCTCTGTCTTACTGAAATCAGTCTTTTGAGAAGGCATGTAGTGATGAAACATTAAAATAATCACTAATTCCTCTCAAATCCATTAAAACTCAAGTCACAAGCCAGGTTTGAAAGTGTCAGGAGTAAAAAGTACACTTTTATATTAAAAAATTAGGAGTAAAAGTTAAATGTCATCAGGAAAATAAATAAAGTACACCAGAAAAGTCATCTTAACCCTTTATAGGGCACTCATTGAAATATTCTAAAATTCAAAATTTCAACCTCAGTGTGTTATTGGACATCGTCATTTGCCTCCTTGTCAGTTGCTGTGACAACAGTCTCCCTCCTCTTGCCATAAAACATCCCTGCAGCACTTGCTAGAAAGTAAACACGTACAATAAAACAACTGTTATAAGGTCATAAACTGACAAAAAACACTCATATTCACTGTTTACAGCTTCAAAGTTTCTATAAAATCTCTCTAAATCACTGTATAATGTTATAAAAACAACATGTTTCTTCTCACTGAGGCACGGGATTGGCCTCATATTTAACCCATAAAAACACAGGGCTACTCTTGTGGCAGTTCTGAAATAATTTTTTCCTCATTATTTAACCTTTTTTGGGTGATTTATCACTGTTTATTATAATATTATCTTCTGCATTTAGCATTTTTTTCTAGTAAAAAGCAGGCATTTTCCTACATTTAATTTACTGATCATGTAGATATATTCTAACTATATTATAACATTTGTCATTATTGTTTTGTATCCCAGACCCCTGTTAGAAAAGAAACACCTTAATTCCACGTATCCCAATACTTTTGCCCATTTGTGTTAGGCAATTATACTATGAGGCTAACGATATTCATTAGCTAACAGTACTTGTTGGCTGATGAACAAGTTGAGCAATAATGCTAGTGAACTAACAAGCAGCTATAGTAATACTGGTTAAGAAGGTAAGACTGTTCAGACTGTTCAATGCTACCAATACACAGACGAACATGACTGACTTACTTTTCCACTGTCAAAACATTGTCTCTGAAATTGTCTTACCACGAAAAGTCCTTTAACTCGTACAAGACAGAGAATCATTAGTCTGAAGATGTCTGTCCACTTTGTTCAGTTCTAAACTTTCATTACTGGCCACATGAAACACATCCAGGCCTCTCCTCTGTATGTAGAATGACCGTGTTGTAGCAAAAACAAGAGTTTATTTTAACCTATAAAGACCCAGCACTACTTTTGGGGCAGTTCCCAAATGAACTTTTCTCTAATTTTAAACTTTCCTCACCATATATTCTAATATTATCCTCTGTATGTATTTTGCCTTTTTAAGTGAAAATCTAGTATTTTCCTATATTTAATCACTGATCACGTGGACGTTCATAAAAGCTCAGATTAAAGTTGAAGTTATTTTATTAAAAACAGAGAAAACTGAAGAAAAAGTGACTTTTTCAGAAAAAAACAAAAAAAACAAAAAAACATCAACCGAATACAAACAAGTGTCTCCGCCCACTGTCATTGATCCAACTCCATGGGTTTTACTTGTGAATCACTGTTGTAGAAGATGACAGTGTTTCCATGTTGACAATACGGAGCCTCTGAACGTCCAGGTGGGTCATAACTGATGACAAGGAAAAGCTAAGAAACGGCATTTTACACCAATTATTTACATGGATTGATAGGTTTATTGGTTCAGAAGTTATTAAATATGTTAGATCAGCTGATGATTTTGGTCACCTGTGGTTGTTTGGGTCTTTATGGGTTAATGTTTGTGAAAATTACCAAAAATAGTCACTTGCCCGATAAAGGGTTAAGTACAGGAATGAAGTATTTGTGCTTTGGTACTTGCCAATGAACATAAAGTGAAAAAAACATCAGGATTTGAGTCTTAAACTTAAAGATAAGTTGTTTTGCTGCATTTGAGCTGATGCTGTTGATTTCCTTGAGAGGACAGACTCCCGAACAGATAACATAGCATCATAGCAACATGGTTTTTGTTGTCTGTTTTTTTTTTTCCCATTCTGCTAGTGCTGTGTGAATGTGCACACCTGGATGCCTGCCTTGTGTGTTGCACGTGCACGTGAGGCAGAAGATATATTTTGCTTCCATTCACCATCTCTACACAGTCAAGTCATCTGTATTTTTGCAGATAAGATAATCGAATCCATGCGCACCTGTTCACATGTGATACAAGCCCTGACCTGCGCAGGCAGAAATAACCTTGTGTAACCCGATAAGTGGCGATGCGATGCGTGAGCTGAGTTGAACATTAACTTTTAATAAGATCAACACACAGCTGTGATAACCCACAACCTCTCACCTCCAGAACCGGGCAGCTGTGTAAAGGATATTTTTCTCCTTCCTCAATAGTGAAACCGACTTATTCTCTCATCTTTCATCTGTGTCTGATGTATGATTCAGGCTTAGGAGTCAAGGTCCTTCTAAGACCACCATGGATAATGTGATACAGATAATAGTCAGGAGAACTTAAGCGTGATTACAACCCTTAACAAGTGGTGCCAGTCACAACAAACCCCGCCCCTCGCAAACGTTTTACCTGACTTACCCTATCTCTTATTGTGAAAACACATTTTTGGTGACCTTGACCTTTGACCTACATTCACCGAAATTTAATGGGATCTATTCTGGACCACCCTGCACCTTTCCTGAAAATCTCATGGAAATTGGTCCAGTAGTTTTTGTGCAAAACTGCTGACAAACAAACAAACAAACAAAAAAAAACCTGAACCAAAAACAATAAAAACTCTGTCAAACTAAAAGCTTTTTCCTGTAGTTTGTTTTTACCGGTGAACAAAAAAAAAAAAAAAAAAAAAAGGCAGCTTCATCTATGTTAGTGGTGCATGCGTGTGTGTGTCTCGGGATTCACACAAAATCCGTACAGAGCTGACTGCTGCAGTTTGGCATCCTTATGTATTTTTGGTTAAGAAACAGACTAACAAAAACGGCAAGTTGATAGGACCAATATTGTGGGAGATATTAGTAATTTCGGAATACAATAGCCATACAGTCACGTTGCTATACCCACAGCTCTTTAGCGGTGGCTGCTGGACCCATGGATCCACACAGGTCAACACGCCAGTTAACCCTTAAAGACCTAGTGCTGCTTTTGTGGCAGTTTCCAAATGATTTTTTCTCTCTATTTAACCTGTCTTAAGTGATTTATCATCATTTGTTACAATAGGCTTCTCTGTATTTTGAATTTTTTCCAGTGACACTCAAGTATTTTTCCTATATTCAAATTTCTGATCATGTAGATGTTCATCAAAAATCAGATTAATGTTAAGGGTTCTCATATCAGAAACAGAGAAAACTGAAGAAAAAGTGACTTTTTCGGTAAAATCTATCATTAACTGAATATGAACCAAGTGTCTCCATCCACTGGCATTGATCCAACTCCATGGGTTTTACTGGTGAATCAGTGTTGTAGAAGATGACGGTGTTTCCATGTTCACTATGGAGTATCTGAACGTCCAGATGGGTCATATCTGATGACCATGAAAAGATGACAAACTGTATTTACACCAATTATTTACATGTATTGATAGGATTAGTGGATCAACAGGTATTAAACAGTTTAGATCAGTAGATGGTTTTGGTTGCCAGTGGATGTTTGGGTCTTTATGGGTTAAATGAGTTCATCCCTGGCTTTGGACAGAGAAAAATCGATGAAATTAGTCTTCTGTTGAAGTTTTGGGTGGAAAAACCTAGAATTTTAATGTAGATTAGAAATTGGCCTTGAGAGCCTGACTTAGCTGATATGTTTTCCAAATACGCAGCAACAGGATGTTTCAGATTGAACTAAACACTAAGTGAGGGTTTTACATTTGAAAGACTCTATAAGTGTTTACCTAAAATGTTTTCACCTTGATCAATCTAGGATCAAAGCTTAAGACCTTCTTTATTATTCCAGAGGGCAAAATGCTTGTACAGCTGCCAGAAAACACAGTATATCAGGTAAAGAATGTTAAATAGATGGTACGGCAATAATAAGTACAGAACTGGAATCACATACAACAGGCCTTTGAATTTAGGTTTTTACCTAAAGCAGTTGTGTGGCTACATTTTTAATTTTGGTGGTTAGGCATATAATTTAGGTGCAAAGTTTTCATGTAGTATAAACACCAGATGTGAAATAGACATTAATTGACTGATGCTGATTGAAATTTTCCTTTGGAATAATCAGAATTTAGAAGAAACCACGATGTTTCTCTCTGAATTAAACATTCTTCATTCAGAATAGAAATGCTCTAATGCTTCTTTACTATAAATACACTGCATACTGTTTGCACTTTGCTCACATTTGGGCCGTGATAAATGCTACACTCTTTATCAGACTACTTCGAGGCCACATCAGATGATCTTGTGTCAGGATTCAGCATCTTATTAAGAACAGGGGGAAACAAGTGGTGGAGTGTTTACCTCTAATGCATGTTGGTTTGGGATCAGCTTTTCAGGGCCACAGACATGCGTAACAGCCAATTTCTTAATAAAAAAAAAAAATCCATATCTTTGAATTTCGAATCACCCTTGAACATGCGTGTCTCTAGTCAGTTGAATGCCGTACTTTTTTCCCACCAGCAGTCAGTGTAGAGGATTGTCAGGGTCAGAGCAGAAGCATACAGAAAAATGTTTTTGGCTTCTGGGTTCACTTCCACATTATTCGGCCCAGTTCACATGCAGACTCCTGCTTGCTGCTTCCTATGGGTGCACACGCTGTACATTGTACAAGGGCTGGGCCATCTGGTCAAAAGATCATAGGACAATTGTCGAAGGTAAAACAGCCTCACCTCTTAAAAAATGTAGACAAGTTAGAATCAAACTGTACATTTCTTCTAGTCTTCTCTGGTTTCTGGAGGCATAGGCTGTGCATGATGGTTTTTGTTGTTGTCTGACTTGTGTTTTTGCATCATTTTTGACCTACATTACTATTATATTTTAACAGTATCTAAATTAAGTAAAATGCAATTTTCAAAAAAAATGTTAAACTGTGCTTTAATCTATGACATTGCATTGTTTATTCCCTTAGACTTAAGGTTCTTTATTTTTGTCAGTATATAGATCACACACGTCACATACTGAAACTGACCTTCTGCATTTAACTCATCACTAGAACACACAGGAACACACTACACACTGTAGACTAGGAGCATTGGGCTTGCCATATCAAGTGCCCAGGGAACAAATGGGGTGTTAAATGATTTGCTCAAGGGCACATCAGCCAACAGTCTGGGGAATTGAACCAATGACCCTTTGGTCACAAGCTGACTCTTCAGCCTTCTAGGCCATGGTGACCCCCCCTAGACTTTTGACTAATTGGACTTATACAGTGAATCAAACACATTTTTACCTAAAAGAAATTCTTGTAGGACTTGAATTTCACGTCTCCACTATCTGTCCACTTGACCACCAGTCAGCTGGGATAACCAGATAGTAACGAAAGAGCCAAACAGGCAAAGGAAAAAGGAGTAGAATTATCTGTGACATCTGGAGCAGGCTAATTGTCTGATTTGGTTTCATTCTGAGCTCTTGAAAGTGTCTGTAGCTCATCCAGTCACAAAAAGACAAGAAAATCGAAACAGTTCTGATTGGCATCCTACAGTGAACCTTTAATCCTCCAATGAAAGTACAACCTCATGTCACATGCTCTACAGACGTTTAGGACTCATTAACACAACTTTACCAGCACCCATGACCAGGGAGTGAACATATTTACATACTTTAAAATTGGCAGTGTCAGTATCAGTTTGTCTATAGCCACAGAGCCAATCAAATGATCTGAATTCTGCACTCTGAACGTTGTCCCAGTGGCTGATTTATATTCATCAAAAACCTGGGCAAATTCCTCATATGATGCAAAACAGTCGCCACGTTTCAGGTTGTTTTCCTGCATGCTGAAACTGAAAGTGGGAATAGGTGCACAAACCGGCTTCCGGTAACTGGTATCCTAGCCTTTTCCTGTAACTGGACAGACACACGGTATGTGCGATGTTTATTGCCACAGTACTGTGGCAGCAGGGTGACAGGTTACAGGTTACCAGTCTACACATGAAATAATGAGGGCGTTGATTGGCTCTGTGGTAACAGACAACAGTAAGTTAGTCCCACAGTACTGTGGCCTTTAAATATATAAATAGTTAAAATTAACTTTAGTAAATACTGAAGTTGATTTTGCCTTTGCCCGTAAGTCACTGGGAGAAGCTCCAGCAACCCCCACGACCCCATTGAGGATAAAGCGGGTTCAGATAATGAATGAATGAATGAATATATATTGACATAAACTACAGGACACGGGTTGAGGAGTACATCATACTAACTTAAATATGTTGTTTTTATTTCATTTATTTCATTTGTTTAATTTGTTTTATTCCAATTTTTTTTTTTTTTTTTTTTTTTTTACAAAATTTATGTTTAAACAGGTTTTTGTCTAGTTTTCTTGTTTAAGTGTGATGGTGGGCCCCATGTCCCCGATAGACAAGCCCCCTATGCCTTCTTGTAAAACATCCTAATTTCATTGAGAAATTGGCCAGTTAAAAGAACCATTAGCTGAGTGGTCAAATTTGAAATCTGTTTTTATTTATTTTGAATACAATATGTAAAAAGTAGATCATATGCCAAATTAAGGCTGATCATCATCTAAGGTCATGACAATGCTCAGCCCTAAATCAAGTAACTATTTATGTGAACATGTGTCATCCAGTGTTGAATGTCTTTTTATTTGATGCAGTGTATGTGTAAAAATAAACTCTACTAGTGGCATAAAATGATGATAAAGTGACAGGCTTTCATATTTCATTAAAGTGATAGCCCTTGTCAGAGCCATTTAGCAGTACAGTAGTAGAGGTCTTTGCAGAATGCTGGTGGGAATAAAACTAATGCTGCGCCGTACACACACACAGAGCCAAATGTCAGGGGCACCGGTGCCGCCAATGAAAACGTTTAGTCACACTTGATGGATTCTGAGTCTCCAGAGCCCTGCTTTAGATGAAACGTTCCATAAAAGGTTGCATGAGGTGTGACTGTGTGATATTTCCAATGACGGGATAGCCTCAGTACTGGTGAAATAATGGCTCTAGTCCATTTGTTGCCCAAACGTTGATCTAATAAATGTATTAAATCCCAATACATTTCTGTGAACATTCTCAGAAGATTTCTGAATGTAGTATCTCTCTGTCTCAGTGTTTTCTCCTCGGGTGGTGGGTATTGCAGTGGCACGCTACGACTTCAGCTCCAGAGACACGAGGGAGCTTTCTCTGCTCCAGGGGGACTTTATCAAGATCTACAACAAAATGGCCAATGGATGGTGGAGGGGAGAGGTCGACGGAAGGGTACGTCTGCTGATGGGGACACATATTCATCTTATTGAATGCCATGTTGTGGAAGAGGGTATTCCTTCAATTATAAATAAATAAACAAATCCTGTCTTATATTTCAATCAGTCAATCAGATTTTATTGAAATGGCATCACATCACAACAAAAGTTACCTCATGACACTTTACATTTACAGCTGGTCTAAACCAGACTCTTAACTTAATAGGTGATTCATAGAAATAGTGTGAAATTCAAAATTTCAACCTTAGTGTGTTGTTGGAGGACATAACGAGAATTTATTACTTTTGTGAAATTCGTCAATTTTTTTATTGTCATGTAGAAAATTCTATTTGGTTCCTTACCCATATGTCGTAAAAATCCAAGTGTACATAAAAAAAAACAAAAAACAAAAAAAAAAAAAAAACCACATGTAAGGTGAAAGGAACATGTTTTAGAACATTACAACATCACTTTTAGAACATTAGACCAACATTAGTGCTGATCCAGACCCCTGTCCACGTCCACGATCCCTTTGAACATCATTCCTTACTTTAGTACCATTACTTCATGGTACCGAACAAAGCAGGTCCACTTACTGTTCATGCAGAGGTGGACCTTACAGACCCTG
>JAPQRP010000011.1:30841204-30869526 GCA_037367295.1 Apogon hyalosoma | reverse complement strand
ATGCAGAGGTGGACCTTACAGACCCTGTAGACCACATTGGACCTGAGATTGTTGACTCACTGTCCTCCCTGTAACTGCCGCTGTCACTGTCTTGTAATGTGTGCAGAAATTACCAAAAATAGTCACTCGCCTGATAAATGGTTAAGCCAATTTACAGAAACGCAATAGAATCTTCCAGGAGCAAACACTTGGTGACAGAACATCCTTTAAACAGGCAGAAACATGGAGCAGACCCCAACCCTGGAGGATGGACGTCTGCCTTGACCAGTTGGGGTTAAAGAGAGAGGGTTAAAGGAAGAAAAAGAGAGAGAGAGACTGGAGGGGGCACATGGATGCACAGCAAACTGCACTAACTGTAAAAACTAGAACTGCTGTTACTAGTAAAACTGCCAATAACTAGAACAAATATCCATAACTGTTAAAACTACTACTCCAAATACAAGTACTAACAGTGCATATACTACTACTGCAGCTGTTAGTACCAATAACAGAAACCTATATAGTTACCATCTATGTAACTACATAATAAACACTATCACAACTATATTATACTTGTGTTGAGTTCTGTGTTAGAAGTAAGTGCTGCTGCCTGAATCGATTCTGTGTTTTTGCTTCTCAGGTGGGCTGGTTTCCCTCTACTTATGTGGAAGAAGAGGAATGAACTGGCTGGATGAATGACATCTATTCAGCGTCCATTCAAACCTGACCACCTCCAGTGAGCGCTGTGCCACTCTGCCACTCTCCGAGCACCGCGAGTCAGATCTTTTTTGATAAAAAAAAAAAAAACTCAAGCCTGGGACTTAAGACGAAACAGCAGTGCCCTCAAAAACCTCTACCTGCCCTCTGACAGACTTTCACGCAGAGCGGATGTCAAATCACAGATGTCACACCATATCTTGCCTCTCAGTGGCCCTGTTTGCCCCCGCGGCCCATTGGGAAGTGCATGTGCTGTACGTAGATAACCCATAGCCCCCTCCTTTTTCCTTCCTCACCTTGTCTTATTATTGATGTCTCCATTGGTGGATGTGGGACTTGCCTTCACTGTCCTCGTGTTTCGATACCAGGAAGGCTCAGTCACCCAACTGGAACAAAGATCCTGCTGACAGCGCATCACCTCGGTACTTAAAATGCAGGAGACGTGGAGCATCACCTGTAGTTGGAAAACTATAGCCATCCTTTTACCACAAACTCTTTGTGTAACAGACGTTTTGATACTCACAAATGTAAATGGATGGACTAACATATATGGTGTTTAAGTACTGTTAAAATACTGACATGTTGTTTGGTGAAAAACAGGTTTGCAATCATAAAGAACACATCTGTTTTCAAAACTCCTTCTGTGTTAGGCACGAAATGCCAGGTGTCAGCTGAAAAAGTGTGAAAACTGCAGTCGTTATTCACTACATTAGCAGTGTTTCCAAGCCAATTTTCAAGCGGATTTGAAGCAAACTTGTGTCGTTGCCAAAAAGAAAATTCCATCAGCTAGTTTGGAGTAAACTAGGCTGTCAGAGGGTAGCTGTAAAGACCATTTTATGCTGTGACAGAAGAAGTAGAGGCTGTGAAATGGAAACAAAACCAGCTGAGGAACATCAGTAGTCACAAACAAGACTGTGGAATAATTTTCAGTTCATCCACACCTGTTTCTTATGTTTTCAGGCTGTAAAGGTTGAATGTGATACTTAGTGACTTCTAGGGTTTAAGTTGCAGATTGTAACCAACTACATAACCTCCTTACCCACATCATCTGGTGAAGCCACTTTTCCAAACTTCTGCACTGAGATGCAGAGTAGAGCAGATCAGTGATTGGTAATTATAGCTGTCAGTCACATTTAACCACCTATGATTGGCCAAAATCGGGGTGTCACAAGTAAGATTTTCTACAGCCTGAAAACACATGAAAGGAGTAGATACAGAAGTCTCATGTGCTTTTGGACCACTTGAATTCTAAGCTTTAAAAGTGCCCTGCCACACATATTTCATTACTTTTGTGGTAATGTCTGAAGTTCTACCACGGACTCTGTAACATTTCTTGTGAAAAAAAAAAGCCTTGGTTACCAAGTTTCAAGCCATTCTAAGATAGTATAGAAAGCCTGCTGGAAAACTCAGCTCGATTTGCGCCAGTTCTCATGAATATTCAACCCACTAATCTGCTTGACTCTGATTGACAAACAGCTAGCCAATGAGAGGCTGGCTTTTCAGTATCCTTTACCCTGAGCAACAAGTAGGGCAGGGGTCACCGATCCTGGTCCTTGAGGGCCAGTATCCTGTGTGTTTTAGATGTTTCCTCTTCCAGCACACCTACATACATCTAAAATATGCAGGATAGTGGACCTCAAGGATGAGGATTGGTGACCCCTGAAGTAGAGGAACTGGTGGAAACCGAAAGTGAAACTTAACATGCTTTGAACGTCTCTTGCCTCTTTTGTAACACAGAATTTTCTAACCTGTTTCCATGGGCCCCCCTCCACTGCTCTATGAGCCCCCTAGGGATGCTGGGCTCCATGAATTTGTCGTGCCCCACCCCACCCCCCACCCCCTTCATGGCGCCCCAGCTTGCTGTATACAAAAACTGTCACTGAGCTAGACAAATTCTGTGGGTGTGGTCTCACCCGAGTGAGCTCATGAATAGTAATGAGCTCAGGCATGAACACGTCCAGCTTTTCTAATTGACCTGATTTCTCTGCTTGTTTCTTTCAGTATCAATAGCAGACAGAGGACGTAGACGTTCATTTTCAAATTTACTACATAACACAAACACCTATGGACCTAATATATTAAAAAAAAAAAACAAGTAAAAAACATTTTGTGTGGCAGGGCACCTTTAAGGTGTATTCACTCTGGTCCACTACTCAGTAATTTACTTTCTTCATCTGCATGAAAATTTTAAGAAAAAAAAAAGTCTGTTTGTACTGTAAAATACGGTGCAACATAGCTGACCCAATGAACAGTGATGCATTCCCTTTATATACATGCGTTCTATGGCACGTTGCATCCAGCTCTGAGGCATTTCAGAGTCAAATACTGTGTTTGAGTGTGGAAAAGAGTTAATATCCATGTGTGGAACATGTAAGACAACTGATTCCGATGCACTTACATTTGAATCAGGGGATCCGTAAGTGGACCATGGCTGATGCCTGTCACTGACTTACACTGGTATCATTTCTGAGGGCCCATCATGGAATTTTTGGAGATTCCATGATACCATCACAGATTTTGAGTTAAGAGTTCGTGGTCATTACATGGAATTCTCTGAGACCAGGTTGTAATGTCTCCTGAATTAAAAAGTCCAGAATGGACTCCACTGAGGGGGTTATGCATTTTTTGCGGCCACCCTAGGGGAGGGTCAGCTAAGGGTATCCAATTGATTTGCGATCTCCAACCTCACCATCGGACCTTATTAAGCGCCTGAAATATCCCCAGGAAAATTTGTGTTTTCTCAAATGTTACCTTTTCATCTACTTTTTTAGGTTATGCTTATATACATATAACTTATAATGGTATACCTATACACATGAGACTACAAACCATCACAGGCTGGTCCTACATAACTAAATGAATGAGGTAAACCATCAAAAAGAAGGAGGATCACAGATTTCGAGAATGTTTCACAATGTACCTACCAAATGGCACTAAAGAAAAAACATTATTTGCAGTAATAAAGACAAACTCTACACATTCTCATAAGTCTTGAAAGAGGAAAACATGTGCACAATGAATTTGAAAGTGTACGAATATGTGGATTTTCTTTTTAGAGCTGGAAGGCGAAAGTTTACTGTGAACTCCTTCATCTTTTGATCATTCACTCTGAAAACCAGAAAGCCCTTTTTACATTCCACAGATTTTGTGTTTACCTCAACTCTTTTGGTTTCAGAATGAATGATTCAAGGGTGATGTAACTGCTGTTCACTGTAGAGCAAGGTAGCACAAGGGCGTTTAGTGATGCTGTTTTCCCTCAAATGTTAACACCCCGCTAACCATGTGTGTGATATCAATATTTAATAAAAGAATATTCTTTGAATTCTACTTTTGGAAGTTGATCGGCTATTTTCTTCCTTCTCAGACAAACATTACATTGCAGGAGTAAAGACTTTGCAGTTGCATCAGAAATCACTGTTGTTTTTCGACAGTTATGGAGGTACAGTGGACAAACAATGCAGTGGCTAAACAAACAAAACAGAAGAGACAGTTATCTGAAAATAACTATTGTGGGCTCGTGTAAACTTAGTAATATCCTCAGTAACAGTTTGATAAGGTGATATGTTTCCTTTCTAAATGTGTGTCATGATAACAATCTTTTGGCAATTTCACTGGATTTGCATCATACAAGCCGCCATTTTTAACAAGAGATAGTTTCCCCTTGCATTCATTTTGACATATTTCACTTATCAAATCTAACAGCATGCATACTCATGTGTGAGCCCTGCATGTATGAGTCATTTTTGAGACATGCTGCCTTCATTTTCACCCTATCCTCTGCTTAAAATCTCTTCATTTGTGACTCATTTATAGTGCCTTAAATCTTCATATTAACAGTAGCCCAAAATTAGTAATCTGATCTTGCATACAAGGTGCAAATAAGGCAAAAAAAAAAAAACTCAGCTCAGATTCTTTAGATGTAATTTTTTTTCCTACACAGCATATGATTTTGATGCAGGTTTAATCAGAGCACACTGCTACAGCCAACTACTTAACAATTTAGCACTGTTTTCTGCACAGATTTGACAGGATGTGTCTGGTTGGTGAGAAAAGGGAGACGTAACAGGAAAGAAGTGTCACTTCCTGCGTTCGATTTTGTCAGATTTCAATAAAATGACAGTTTTATTTAAATGCTGTTTTAAATAAACCAAATTAACTGGTTGATTTGCACATTCTGGAGAATAAATCACCCCAAACTGCACTGCAGAATATGACTTTGAAGCATTCAGTTTCTTTACCAGACTTAAGTGAAAGTCTTACTTGTACCAACATTTACATTTTAAATCGATTTAAAAACCAGGCCATATTTGTGTTGCCTAAGTATGCAGGCTATTGGTCTTTACATAACCAGCACATTTTTTCATGTCAGTAATATTTTTACACAGGGCACATCTAATTGCCTTCATATTTTACACTTTGTAAGAAGTTGTTAACCAATTATATTGTGTTTAATCTTTGTTGCCACAGAAATAATGTGGAACCTTTGATTGTAGCCATCCTGATTTTTATGGAAAATAAGATAAAAATGATAAAGACGAGAAACTGCAGTAGTATCAGATCAGGATTAGCTTATGTAACGTCATGTCACCTAGTTTACCCACTGTAGAAAAGCAGACACTGCAGCCTATATATATTTAAGCAGACAGACTTTTATCCTCGTCAGTGACATGTGATGAGCTTCAGGGCTGGTGTGGCACTGACTCTTTCAAATATATAAACCCAAAAGAGTATCTTTTTCACCATTTGATTGGCAGCAGTTAACAGGTTCTGTTTCATATCTCATATCAGCATTCTTTATACATATGTGACGCATATTTAAGGTCAAAATTTTATTTTCAACCAGATTATGTTGGATGTATAATCTTCCATTTTGAGATTAAGGCGAGAAGGAAAAATAAACAACAGTCAAATAATTAATTAGATAAACAGTCGACGAAGCAAATGGATTAATGTCCTGAGCATCCCCTGTCCTTAGACCCTCCTTCTCGGCAAAGAAAAACTAAAAAAAAAAAAAAAAAACAGTGGGAAAAGAGAAACCTCAGGAAGAACCACAGAGAGGGGGAGATCCACTCCCATGGACGGACTGGCTTTAGATGAGACAGGACTGATGGACGTCCGTTTGATGATGTAGTTCCAGTCTGTAAGGATGCAGAAGGGTGGGGGCACATGCAGACAGCGGAGGGGGTCCATCCACACAGGTTTTTTATGTGGTTTTATTATCAATTTGCTAGACTGAACAAATTACACACATTCTTGTTACACATTATCCATTATTATCATTATTTGTTTTTGTGTTTTTCTTTTCATGATGACAGCTGAGGCTGGGCCACATCACTGATCCGTGTCTTTATGGGCCCATTTCCCTTTACTGTGGATAAATAAAACTCCACTCCCTCACACTCTTTGGTCTATGCTCATAATACCTGTTTATATGATGTCAGCTCGTCAGACTTCAAGAACAGGGCTCGTGCTTATCCCTGCTCTTGAAGTCAGACGAGCTGACATGATGTAAACAGGTATAGTCTGGCCACATTTTGACCAAACTATCTTCCAAAACATATTCACTGACTACTTCACTGGGGGCTGCCACCTTGAAATCACGTGAGCGGAGGACGTGTTTTAATTGGTCACCTGAAGTTTTGCCCTCAGCACACTGCTCAACGAACGCGCACACGGTGAGTTTTTCACCTCGCGAGGCAAAAAAATATCAAATGTGTTTGATTTTCACCTCAAGGCCTCGTGAGGCAGAAAACTCACCGAAAATTAGGCGCACACAGCGAGCTCTCTGCTCAGCGAACGGTCTCGAATGGCTTTTTGCTCAGCAGATAGCTCTAGTGTGCAGCAGGCACAAGTCCATCTATTTAATTCAGATCAAATGCAGACTTTTTTTTTTCGTTTGGTTCAGATCACATTTTCATTGCACCTTTTGCTAGTGGATAAAAACTTCTAAACAGAAGCACGCGTGTGACAAACTGCGCCGGCATTGGACAGAAAAGTTGGGGGCGGGGTGAATCAGAGATGGCGGGTGTTGATGAAAACAAATGTGGAGGTCCTACGTGTAGTTATGTTTTCAGAATATGAATTTTATTTTTACAGACACAAATTTAGGAAAATAATGTTAACAGTCAAGGACAGCTCATTCGGAGCCAGTTTTGTAATATGGGCATCTGACCAAATGTCAATGAACACATTCAGTCTTCTCATTGCTCCACGTCTGTCCACGGCTCATGGCTGCTGCTGTTAGCTCTGACTACCCGTGGGGCTCGACTACTTCCAGCAGCTACAGTGGCTCGTCAAGCACAAAAAGGCACATGGTTCCTTGGTTTGTTTCGGCTTGAGGCTGGTTATATTCACACCAGAAGTGAACTGGAGTTTCTGAAAATGTGAGAAACAGAGAGTTAATTTTCAAATTATAGTGTTGTGGCATTGTTCCAAAAATAAACTGAAGTCATTTGATCCTCATCTCGGGGTTCTTGGGCAACATGTGCATTGTTGAAGTGCTGTTTGAGGATAGCGCACAAGAACGTTGACATTCAGCCATCCTTGATGTATATGGAAACTGTCACTGAGCTAGACACATTCTGTGGGCGTGGTCTCACCTGGGCGAGCTCATGATAAGTAATGAGCTCAGGCATTAACACGTCCAGCTTTTCTAATGGGTCTGATTTTTCCGCTTATTTCTTTTCTGTGGCAAAAGCAGACAGAGGAGGTAACGGTTCATTTTCACATTCACTACATAACACAAACACCTATTTAAGAAAAAAAAAACAAAAAAACAAGTAAAAACAGTTTTGTGTGACAGGGCACCTTTAAGACTGACCTGAAATGTAAGCATGGTCAGCTGCACGTCACTGTAAGTGGCTGGTTCAGTCAACTGCTCAAATGTGCCAGAAAAATGATGAAAATGATGAATGATGTCAGAAAAGCTGTGTTTTTTTGACTGTTTGGTATTGCCGTGTGATTATGTGAGGAGAAGCAGAGTATGCAGTCATGAGCCATAAAGCCTGACAGGTTACAGAACACACTACAAATGAACAATGAGTAATTTGAGCTCAGAGTATTGTTGGCTAGTTAGATTAGAGTTTGCATGATGTTTTTATACCGTATTGTGACACAAACCCATTTGTGTCTCTTGTCATAAACATTTTGTAATCCATTGCACACATATGTTCATTCAGTTGCCATAAGGACATTAATATACAGTATTTGTATGGAGTGCTGTGCTTTGCAAACTGCCTCAGGCACATCTCTCACATGAACTGGCATATTTCAAACAATGCCAGTGACATTTACTACTACCTCTAGGAGGGATCAACCTCGAGTGGCAATATTTGCAATTGGACTAATGTCTGAATTCACAAAAACAGGGTTGCAGGGTAAACGCCACCAACAGGTGAGGGTGGGGTACCAGTTCAACACAGAGCTGACATATAAAGACAGACAACCATTCACTATCACATTCACAACTACAGGCAATTTAGATTGACCATTTAACCTAGTAAAACGTACCTGTACTGGTCATGCTTATGACATTAATTGTGTTTTATGTATTACTTATAATTAAAGGTAGGGTGGGAGATCCTGGAAAAACTGTTTGAGCAAGCTACATTTTGAAAATACACAACTCAAAAGTCCAAACCCCTTTCTTCAGACATCCCCCTGAAGCCACGCCTCCAGAGTACAGGATTATGCAATACTTGTTCCCGAGGGTTCACAAGCGCTGCACAGCATCAATTTGCTACCCCCCCCCACACACACACACACGCACCCACCAAGGGGGTGTGTCTGTGTCTGTATATCAGTATATTAGATTGGAAGTTGGACTTTTCAGTTGCTATTTTGATACGTGTTCTAATATCGGGCTAGTAAGAACAGCTGATTGCAGTCAGATTGATGTCAGACTAGCAGCCCTCTAAAGTCTGCTTTGAACACTGTAATCTGTGCATTTTACTATTACGTTTGTCGGCAGAACAGCCCTAATTCATACCTAGCTGGCTAACGTTACATTCCCAAGTGATTTATGTTAGTGACAAAACAGTTTGCTGGTGAACTTTACATTCTAATATTACCAATATAACTAGCCAAGCTCTGGCTCTGGCTTTGTTTCCTGTACCAGTGCGGAGGGGGGAGGGACAAATGACAGTTGAGTTTGATAGACATATCACCTTTCAGTCATTTTGATGGGTCGGTTGAAATGACTGGTTGGTGTTTTTTTCAGTCCTGTCCATTCCACAGGTGACTAATTTTTAAAATTTTTGTGGTAGAGCATTTAATTAATTAGTTGCAATTGGGGTAAGCAATATAGTAAAAAAATGCTCCAGGCAAACATCTCCTACCCCACCTTTAAGAGAGGCACAAATTCAGTAAAAAAAAATTGCCATGAATGCACCACACCGGGCCTTTTTATTATGTGAGTTATGGGCGGGGGTAGAACCTATAGGGAGCAACCATTGCTGGCCATTGATTCCGGGTGATAGAGTTCAAGTGAACAAGCAGCAGTCAGTGAGCAAGATTGAGTGGAAGGCACATGCTCTAGAAGCAAACTATGGGTAGCAATTTTGATGAAATGGGTGTAAATGTTTACATGTTCGATCTGATAATGTGTCATCTTAGACTGGTGTCTGCTACACTGTAAAAACAAACCTATAGAATCTACTCAGTAAAAGTGAGGTAACAATTTGAACTCATTTTGGTTGAGTAGATTTTACCCCATATTTTGAGTAAAATGTAACTAAATTTAACAGCTATAACACTAAAAGAAATTAGGTAAAATCCACCTAACATATCCCAATAGATTACACAACAAATTACTCATAAAAAGTCAGTAATATTAACTCTTAATTGTTAATAGGAACATGTCCATCTATTCAATTGTTATGAAGAACTGATCAGTGTAACTAATTAAACATTACTTATTCAAGGAAGGTTGGTTGTACTTGGATAGCTGTCAGGCACAGGAGGTATTCATCATCCATCATCCTTAATCCTAGTGAGCATGTGACGAGTCAGAAATGACGACTTCAATCTTGTATCTTATTTTTAACCACCCCTGTATGGAACACCATTACAGAGAGTCATGAAACAAAGGAACAACTTAGCTCATGGTGCAAGAGGATGCAACTCAACAGAAATATTCATTCAAAAAAAAAAAAAAACTAACACTTTAACTCTGCTATATATATAAAAAACAACACTTCTTACTCACTCAGAACATCCCAACTAGTTTGTCCCAGTGCATTCTGGGAAATTCCCCCCAGCTGCTCCTCCAACATGTCACAATATTACAGAGTAGATTTTATTATGTTATTTTAAGTAGCAATTGTTACTGTTAACAAATAGGTAGTGTACATAGAATTTAACCAGTCATAATAGATTTCAGTTGGTAACTATTACTGATGATTAAAATGGAACTGATTTCCATAGTTGTATTTACCAACCCCCCAAATCCTTTTTTACAGTGTACAGAGTCAGTGACTAGTCCATCTCAGCCCAGGTAATCAGACCAACCAACAAGTCTGCGTCACTACCGGTGCTGGAACAGCTTGTGAAGGAGGCAACATGTCTCTGACCATGATTGACTGACGGAGCTGTGACTTAGGCTGAATCCCAATTCACTCCTCGGCCCCTCCCCCTTACCCCTTCCCCTCCATTTTGTGCGTACACGTGAAGGGGTAGTGTTGTCCCAATTTTTGATTAGACTGAGGGGAAGGGCTAAGGCGGAGGGCTGTTTAACCCTTTTTCCAGGACCACACTATGAACGGAGAGGTAGGATAAATCTCCCATAAATCTGTTTGAATCATTGGCAAGATGGAGGTAAACACTGCAAAATAGTGCAGCCAGCAGTGTGATGAAAGAAACACACAAATGTACGGATTTACTTTGTGAACAGCTTAATAATTTGATCGACCGTTTAATGGCATTTCAGTGTGTTATAGTGTGTGTGTGTTACCTCCTTCTGTGGTTTATAGTTCCTATCCACAAAAAGATGACCAAACCCATGCAACAGAGACAGTTACAGCTACTGATGACATGGTGAATTCTTTCGGAAACAAAGTTTTCACATCTGTTTATAGCGGCATTGATGACTGCTGATGACGTAACAGGTCACGAAGGGTTGTCCCATTTCATAGGAGAATGTTTCAACCCCTACCCCTTGCAGATCTATTTCAAGGGGTAGTGCCAAGTGCAAGGGCCAAGGGGGAGGGCTAAGGGGTGAATTGGGATTGGACCTTAGTACTCATGAATACTTGACAACGTGCTGTAATGTAACTTACCTGACTGAGCTGCTAGTATTATATGTGATCTTTTGAAATAGCTAGCAATGAAAATTCACTGCAGGTGCCCCTAAAGGTGCATTTCTTTGGACAGTGGAAGGAAGCTGGAAAGAACCATCAAAGACACAGGGAGAACATGCAAAGTCTCCACACACACACGCACGCATGCACGCACACACACACACCACATCTCACTGTGCTGCCCTTATATAGTCACGACTAACACTCTTATCATTTAATGTGTCATTTCTAATTTACTTTCTTTTGGTGATGATAATATTTTATTTGACAAAAATGCACTGTTAAATATGTGATTGTTTTCAAACACAAAAGCCTGAAAATATCATTATTCTTGTAATGTATACTCTCCCTCAGGCTTACTTTCCCCCACTGCTCTACAGCTTCTCTAATGACCAAACTCAGCAGAGGGAGGGCTCTGCTGCGCTAACAGTAACCTTTCCGTCACAAAGCCGGCAAGAATGGCTCCCCTAATACTTTTCCTTCTCCTTAATCTGCCTGTTCCTATCTTAACCAAATAGATGAAAGACGACGACACAGGAGCTGGACAGCAGCCAGAAGGAGAGAGAGGAAACGAGAAAGGAATGGATGTACAAGGTTGTATGGAGTAGATAAAGCACAGGGAGAAAGAGGGTGGTGTGCATAGGCATGTGTGTGAATCAGAGAGAGAGACAAAGGCAGACACAGAGAAAGAAGGAAGCCATGCATCATCTTCATCTGTCTGAATGATCTCCTTAACCCCCGGTCTTTGCCAGTCAGCCCCTCTGGATCTCTATATGGGGGTTAAACAGGGATTTAGGAAAAGCCGAAGCTGCCCTCAAATACGGTGAGCTCTCAGTTCCTCTCAAAAGAGCTCAACTCTCTGAAAGACTTTATCTGTAAGATTTATATTCAACTGCTGACTTGTGACCATCAACCTCCTGTACAAAATCATAAAAACTACAGCTAGAGGGTTTTTCTGCATTCAGACATTGTATTTCATATCATCCCCTGCATTGCAAGAAGAATATGGCAAAAAGTCCTTTCACAAGACTCTTAGAAGCTGACATTTATTACTTTATGACCAAAATGAATTAAAACCTAAATTTCCCCCACTGACAGGTGACTACTATCCAGTATCTCTGCTAACAAACATCAATTCCATGATACTAGAATCTGCAGATCAGCGTACTTCAGCGGCAAAATACATAAACTGAAAGATGAACTAAATGGACCTGCCAATAAATACTGAATGGAGAGCTCTGAAATGTGCTATAGGTTTCCCATATCCCCCTCTTCATACTGTGATGACTTATGTTTGAAAGAATTCGTTTGCTCTGGGCGGTGGTCATTGGCCAACCCCATTTAGGAGTTAATGTTTTGTCTCGATTGCCTCCATGCATCATAACAGCCTGTGGACCAATCGTACAGAAAAATATAGGTTTTTCTGTAAATATCCCCAGACTCATTCGTGAACTCTTTAGGGTCCCTCTTCTGCTCCTCTACAGCAGCAGCATTTTACCACTGGCTGCATGTCATTACCTGATCCAGCTGTGAAAAAATACAAGTTAATTTTCAAAGAGTACAATGATATAAATTGTTATCATTGGTTTTAACAAGTGAAGAGATAAAAGATATTATTACTAATTGCTTTTTTTATTACTTATTAAATAAATACCCATTTTTCTCTTGTAAAGAGTGAGTTGGAAGAGGACTGGCTACATTTTCTTTAGCAGTGATAAAAGTAATTTTCCCTTAATTATCTCACTAATGTTACTTCCAAAGACATTAAATAGATTCCATTATCACCCTTAACCTAAATTGTAATGACAAATCTGATGCTAATTAGTTGATGCTTTGATCGCCTGCATCACTGAGCTAAATCCTAATGTGGATTTCTTTTG
Source organism: Apogon hyalosoma (assembly GCA_037367295.1). Classification (NCBI taxonomy): domain Eukaryota; kingdom Metazoa; phylum Chordata; class Actinopteri; order Kurtiformes; family Apogonidae; genus Apogon; species Apogon hyalosoma. The sequence continues at coordinate 30,856,655 of JAPQRP010000011.1, read as the reverse complement.
TGTGATGCAAGAGTTTAGTGACATGTTTGGTGAGTTTGGAGATGGTGGTTTTTACCTTTGGTTGGGATAACATAAATTTAAAGAGATATAAAGTCATCTGTTCGGCTTCATGGTTCGGCTTCATGACAGAATGTAGTCCTGTAAATTGGTCTCTCATGTTGCAACACCTCAAACTGTCACCTTTGACAAAACAATTATTTTGTCAAAGCTGAATCTTATGAGGTGTCATTGTCAATTGTTAGTTGATGGAAATATAACAGTGGTCATTTTGATTTATAGGAAGTATTCATTCATTATTAATCCATCATGCCAAATAAGATTATATCATCTTGCCAAATAACTATATACAGTACCAGTCAAAAGTTTGGACTCACCTTCTCATTTAAATGGCATGATATCGACTGCAGATGACCAACAAGTGCTCAGCATCATTAGGAACTCCTTCAAGACTTTTGGAAACATTTCAGGTGACTACCTCATGAAGCTCATCGACAGAATGCCAAGAATGTGCAAAGCAGTGATAAAAGCAGAATGTGTCTATTTAGAAGAATCTAAAATATAAAAACATGCTTTGAGTTATATCACACTTTTTTTTAACCACAACTAATTCCATATATGTTCATTCATAGTCTTGATGCCTTCAGTGAGAATCTACAATGTAAATTGGTGAGTCCAAACTTCTAACTGGTAGTGTATATATACTACTGATAGTATATATATACACACACACACACACACACACACACACACACACATACAGTTAGTGTATTATTCAGGGTCATAGTTGAAGAGGAGAAAGAAAATTGTACGAGTTACAGGAAAAAAAAGTTATGTGGAATGTAACTTTCAAATATCGTCTAGATTTTTTTTTTTTTTTTTTTTTTTTAGGAATTTCCATTTCATGTTCATTCATAACCAGCTTCAACTCCTTCACATTTTTTATGCAAATATTGCAGTCTTTTACACCACTACATTAATTTCAGGCAACTTTACTTTACTACTTACTTTATAGACCCATATTATTAATGTAAACTAAAAATATATTCATATATTTAAAAAATCTTAAAATAGATTATCCAACCCAACAGTTTATACAGTAACGAATGAGTCCATTACTGGTTGCAACACTAAAGATGAACACACATTAATACATCTATAATAGATGATTCCTAAATAGGTCATTCTACAGTTTTAGTTTTTTTAAAAAGTATATTCTGATTATAACATTTGTACTTTCATGGAGTTTTTGGATGCAGGGCTCTTAATTACATTTTATTTGAGTACTTTGCTGGTGTCTTTTGGGATGTGTAAATGCAGGGCCGGCTCTAGGATTTTGGAGCCCTAAGCAAGATTTTGTTTATGGCCTCAAAACACTCATAGGGAAACCACCAAGTCCCACACACTGTTCATAACTGAATTAAAACACATATGCACATGATTAACAACAAATATCTGACTTTATTTTAAAACAATGTATCAGTATATTAAAACTAAATCAAATTTGGAGACAATTAACAATTGAAAAGTATTCAAAATGATAAATAATTAAGTCAACAAATGTACATTATAAAAGCAATTAACTTGCATATAGCAAGGTCTATAAATAAAGTCAATGACAAATGAACATCAATTAAAGCTAACATATTCTGACAAATAAATAGAAATGAAAAATTAAAAATATATAAAAGTGAAAAGTATTCAAAATAAATATAGTGAAATGGTGAAAAGTAGGATGTAGAAGGTTGTGGTTCCTTAGTAATGTCCTCTGCAGCCATACTCACATCAGAGGGTGGAGCAGATGCCCCTGCAGTTTCTGATGATGTTCCTTCAGCAGCAGTCATGGCAGTTGATGAGAGAGATGGACCTGGTGTCGCGGAGGTCGGTCCAAAATATTTCAATAATGTCCCTGAGAAAATAATACATTAGAATATTATTATTTTTACATATAGGCTGGAAGATATCACACAGGCATGTCAAATGTATCTTCCACACATATGTATTAACCACACGACAAATACAATCTTCTCAAAGTGAAATATACAGATTAGCTAACTGTCTAAATATGAAATTAAAAATACCATTTAACATAGCTTGGAAAGCAAATGGATAGCCTGAAACTATGTGGGTCACTTTGGACATTAAATATGTTCTGTATTAAAGTAATACATCAAAACACAAATCTAATTTTGCAATAAAACATTAGTAGCTAGTTAAAAGGTAAAACTAAACTCCTTCTCAAGTTATTGCTTGGCCTCTGGCCTTTGTGCTTCAACGCATAGAAAAATTAATACTATTGATGTGATGTGTGAATGAGGCCCAATCCCAATTCACCCCTTAGCCCTCACCCTACCCCTACCCCTTGGCCCTTGCACTTGGCACTACCCCTTGAAATGGAGCTGTAAGGGGTAGGGGTTGAAACATTCCCCTGTGAAATGGGTCAACCCTTCGCGACCTGTTACGTCATCAGCAGTCATCAATGCCGCTATAAACAGATGTGAAAACTTTGTTTCTGAAAGTATTCTCCATGCCGTCAGCTGCTGTAACCATCTGTGTTCCATGGGCTTTGGGCATCTTTTTGGGGCTATCTACTATAAACCGCAGCTATGCAATCTATAACACATTAAAACAGTCGATCAAATGATTAAGTTGTTTATGAATAAAATACGTACATTTGTGTGTTTCTTTCATCACTGCTGCACTTTTTTGCTGTGTTGACCTCCATCTTCCCAATGATTTGAACAGAATTATGGGAAATTTCTCTTACCCCTCTTTTCGTAGTGTGATCCTGGAAAATCTCTTTTTCAAGGGTTATACAGCCTTCTGCCTTAGCCCCTCCCCTCAGTCTAATTGACAATTGGGACAACACTACCCCTTCACATGTCCACGCAAAACAGAGCGATAGGGGTAAGGGGGGGGGCAAGGGGTGAATTGGGATTCGGCCTTTGTCTATACACTAAAAAGAATGAACCATTCACATTATACACAGATGTTAAATACTGTTATAGCTAATCTTTTCTCATTTCAAGTATAGTGAGGGCTAAATAAAATACATAACAGAGCTTATAAGAAAAATGTGCATCCTAAAATAAAAGGGATTGACTCTATAATACAATAACACAAAAGATTTGTGCTTATTTGAGACATAGGCCCATGCTCAATTCACCCCTTGGCCCTCCCCCTTACCCCTAACCCTCTGTTTTGCGCGTACATGTGAAGGGGTAGTGTTGTCCCAATTCTCGATTAGATGAAGGGGAAGGGCTAAGGGGGAGGGCAGTATAGCCCTTGAAATGGAGATTTTCCAGGAGGGTAGGAGAAACAGTGTGATGAAATTAATACACAAATGTACGTATTTTCTTCATAAACAACTTAATCATTTGATTGATGGTTTAATGCCATTTCAATGTGTTATAGATCGCATTTCTGCGGTTTATAGTTGATAGCCACAAAAAATGACCAAAGCCCATGAAACAGACACGGTTACAGCTGCTGACGGCATGTGGAATACTTTCGGAAACAAAGTTGTCACATCTGTTAATAGCGGCATTCATAACTACTGATGATGTAACAGGTTGCAAAGGGTTGTCCCATTTCATAGGAGAATGTTTCAACCCCTACCCCTTACAGCTCCATTTCAAGGGGTAGTGCCAAGTGCAAGGGCCAAGGGGGAGGGCTAAGGGGTGAATTGGGATTGGGCCATACTGTTTTTGAACTGCATGTAAGAGTCTGTTCATAGTCCATTCTTGATTAAAAGCTGTGTTTTCGCTGTCTACTTTTCACATTTCTCTGACATGTCGTGACATGCAGCCAGCAGAGAGCCCTCGTTATCCCCGCCCTCAGCTGATTTATCCCGGCTGTGGAGTTGAGCCTGACCGCCTTGCTAGCTTACTTATTATTAAGTTTAATAACCTCCTGCTGGTACTGTTGACAGTGCTGCCGACATATCGGATACGACACAAAAGTGCTCTCACTATGCTATTTTTAGAATAGCTGCAATGCTGTGTGCTAGCAAGAAAAATGACAGATTGATTTCATTCACTCAGATTAAACCGTCACATTATAACGTACCTTTATCTTGTGTTCTTCTATCATCTTCATCTTTATTTTTTGTCGTCCTTCAGCACCACTCCTACATTTTCTTTTAGGAGCAATTTCTAATGTTAATAATTTCCCATACCAGCAAAATAAAGAGTGACCCAACTTTACCCACAATACCCCGGCCACCCACCACCACACCTGCCGTGTCACCATAGTTACGTACGGAGAAGCGAGCAACAAGTCACAACCTGACTTTACCGGTTTATTTTTCACTTCTGTAGTTGTATGTTTGCGAATATATTTGTTTAAATTGATATGTTACCATGATTGTAATATATATATATATTGAAATAAAGAGAGGGTCAAAAAGCAAATCACACACTGATTTTGTGACCCCCTCTAGTGGTTGTGGCCCTAAACAACCCCATAGAGTGTTTATGCCAGCGGCCAGCCCTGTGTACATGGCTATGCTTGTTCCTAGGCTGTCCTGGTTAAAAAAAAAAAAAAAGTCATTGGATTGGATGATTGGATGTACACCATGGTTATTGGAAACACAATGCTTAAAACTGCCCAAACGTGAGATAAATTTATCCAGAAAAAAAGCTTTAAGAACTGGAGGTAAGGACACGTCCACCTTCTCCGTGTCCGCCTGGACGTTGCTGTGGTAAGTTTCTGTGAGGACTCTATCAGTGCTACCCAGCAATTAAGATCTCAGAGATCAAAGCAGCCTAAATGAGCTAATCCTCAGAGAACCGCTGTTCTCCCCTCCTCCGTCTATCTCTTCCCCTCTCTATCTCTCCCTCACTCTAGCTGCTTCCTCTTGACTCATGGCTCCATGTGCTGACTGTGCTTTGATGCTTGACAGCAGTTGGTCTCCTAAATGTAAAATGGTGAATAAATGTGCATTAATGGGTAACACTTTCATATCCTTAATGCCAATTTGCACAGACTGGGGTGCACGATTTCAGAGGTCTTAAGCTGTAATTGGTCATCACAAATGTGCAGCCACTCCATCTGAAGCCCACATGCAGTGCGGCCGATTCATTGGCCTAACATAAACTTACAAACCATACTGACAGAGAGGCATTTTTGTGCATTTGCTAATGACGGCATTAATATATCTAGGCTCGCATTAAAGGTTGTAGTGCGACAAGTGCCATCAGAGGGTGGTGCATTGGAACCGGCGCTGGTGTGAAACCAAGTGACAGCTTTGAGGTCAATAGTTGCTCAAAGGCGCATGACGCTGCTAGCTGCTTAGCGGGTCGGTTATTATCATAGAAAAAGCCGAGCATCTGCCTGTGACTCCCGGGGACAGGTTTAACGAGGTGACGCCGCTCGTCACGGGGGTCGCTTTGGCAGCTCTGTCTCTCAGCCCTCCTGCTTCTCTTCTCCTCCTCTTCTGCCTCCTTTTTTTCCCCCTCTCCAACCATTCTTCCAGCTCCGCTAAACAGGAGTGTTTACTGCTGCTGCTTTCCATCGGGGAGCCATTGTTTCACGGTTGGCTTTTGTGATAAAGGCATCTGTGTTCTCTCTTTATTTCTCCCCACTGTAATTTTAATCTCTTTGTTTTTGTGTGCTCTTTGTCTAAACTACTTCTCCATGTGTCCCTGCCGCTATCTCTCTGTCCACATTATCCGTCTGCAATCTCTCCTGTTCTCTGGTTCTTTGTACCGAGGCTTTGTTTGGTGCCACGTGCCACCACCTGAGTCTTTTCTTTCGTCAAACACATGTGACAATAGCTTTTTGAATTAAGCAATGCCACATTTGACACCAGTTTATAATTTGAGACAAATGAGGTGGAATAAACAGACTTGTTAAAATGGTGAAAAGAATCAATCAATGAAAAGAAGCAATTAAAGCTGTTAAAATACCTTTGCATTACACTTCCACATCACAGTATCAATGTACCCCTTTAAAGAAAAAAAACATATATTTATAGTTACAGTTGGTATTTTAACTCAACAATATCCATCCCATATTTTTCTAATTTTTTTCCTCAAATTTTGCAGTAAGTTAGAAAATGTCGATAACGCATTGCATTACAGTTTGGTAATAATATAGTACTAATGGGCTGACAATTTGATTATAAACAGGAGATCATTAATTTTCTGAAAATCACTAAGTAATATGCTGCTGTAATAAGGTGGAAATATATTACTTTGATATGCATTTGTATGTTTATATAAAATGTGAGTCTGATTCGTGCTTGTTTGTGATGTTTCTTAACTCAATTTCTTAGCTACTTTCTCGGTCGTCTGTATCCATGTCAACAGCATTTACACATACAGAGGTTTAGGACAATTTTTTTCCACAAAGATCCTGGTACTCACTCCTAAGTTCTTCAGTGCCTGAACTCTGCTCCTCTACAGCAGCAACATTATGTAGCGCTAGCCACTGTTAATGCTAATGTCAAAACACAGCAAAAGTGGCCCCCAACAACTCGCAAACTCCATATTGATACTTAAAGCAGCGTATGACTTTCATCACAATTTTTTTTTCCAATTTGTAAAACCCGAGTGATAGCCTGATAATTACTAATCCATTAGCTTTTCTGTGCTTATGCACCTGAATCACTTCACTCTCGGTGAACAACTTTGAAGATGATTCCATCATAAACACAGTCCACTTGTTTACATAACAAACCGAAAGATCACTCATGCCTTTTTGGAAATTTTGTCATGAAGTGCATTGTGGGAATGGGAATTCCATGCAGCAGCCGTTTCTCTGTCTCTTGGTGAGTGCTGAACCCAAATGTCACATTTACCTCCGTCCACCAACTATACTCATTCTTTAAAACAACCCCGATGGACTGGAGAATTTTACGTTGTAGCGATCTGGCTTGTTTTCTTGCCGAATCTCTGAGAAACCGCTTTTGCTTGGCCACCATTCCCACAATGCACTTCGCAACAAAATTTCTGAAAACATCCAAGTGGTGTTTCGGTTTTTTATGTAAACAAGCGGACTGTGTTTATGATGGAGTCATCTTCAAAGTTGTTCACCGTGAGGGAAGTGATTCAGGTGCGTAAGTACAGAAAGACTAATGGATTAGTGATAATTAGGATATCACTCAGGTTTTACAAATTAAAAAAAAAAAAAAAAGTGATGAAAGTCATATGCTGCTTTAAGCAATTCAATTCTGCTATTACTGTGTTATTACCTGAAATGCAGATCCAATTTTATTTTTCCTAAATGCGAGTAAATTAACTATATAATGTGAGGAGAGAACAGCAATTTCCAAAAGAGCAAAAAACAACAGTTTCAGTGTTCATTAATTATTGACATATGTGAAAAATATATGTGTGCTTTGCTCAGCTATGCTCTCAGCTTCACAACCTCAGTACTCAGTCTTTTGTGTTATGAATACAACGTGATGCTTTGGCTCTGATTACTGTTTCCCTTGTGTCAGTTTTTCACAGATTTATTACACACTTTCCTTGGTTATGGTACTGAGAGAGTGGTTTTATCAACAAGGAAATTGACTTAGATATTATGTTCGCACATTTATATGTTTGCTCTCTGCAATGAATTTTGGAACAGGTATGTTACTTTTACAGTGAAACCCGGAGACCAGCACAAACCCCCACATCTCTCCCAGCGTGTTAAAAAACTAAGGATAAACCGTTTTCTTCCAAGCTGCGGGAACTGTGGCGCAGACTATGAACGGTATCTTTTATTTATGGACAGCATCAGTGTGATACATAAATAATTTCTTCAACAGGGTGTCAGGGGCTTGGGGGTGCCAATCCCAACCGAGGCTGATTTGCAATTTAGGTGTGGCACTGAAGGCCAGAAGTGCTGGATTTGGCATTGAGGGAAAAAAAGACACGAGCTGTGATCGTGTGTGACACTGAATGGGATTACTGTGTCATCTGAAGAGCCCAGATTGTATTGAAATGAGGGGATATCAGATTGGTTTGTGGTCGTGACAGGCAAGCAGATTTGTTTTATATCCTAATAATATTTAAATGCAATATCTATTATTTCTAATACTTGCAGTGCAGTGATTGACAGGAGTGATGTTGGTCGCCTCTATTTCGGCTTCGAAATATATGGCTTGTACCTTTCAGCGGTCCTTTTCACATCTTTCTTATACTAATGGATGGGGGCTGGAGTTGAAGTATTGCTTCCTGTTCAGTCTATTTCAGGCTCTCACTGAGCAGTAGGCAGAAAGGTATTTCCATTATGTTCCAGCAGAGGCAGCTTAACTTCCTCTTTGTTCTCTCTATTGATTCGAATGTTCTCTGGCTCTGAGTGCCAAGTCGGCGACTCACCCACCAACTGTCCTTGCTGTATCAAGGATGTGAATGGGAGTGTTAATAAAGCCACGGATGACGTGCTGCTCCAAGCTCCTTCATATGTGCCATTTCTCATGTGTAGCCACATAAATGGAGTCAATACAATCTCAACTGCTGGAGTCAAGAAATTGATTGGGATGAAAAGTACAGAACGTCCTACAAATGTTACACAACATGAAGAAAATATAATGTAGTCTGTTTGGAATATCTTTTTTCAGCCTTGTAACAACACATTATGTATGACAAAATGTCACACATTTTTACACCATTACATAATAACTCCTGCACTTATACAATAATCTGCTGGATTATGTAATAAACAATCTCAAAACAACATGTAACATTTTCCCTGTGTTTTGTGATACAGCTACGTACACACTAAATATTGTGGTAGTTACTATAAAAGCAGCTCTTTTAAAAAAAATTATTAAAAACGCAAGAATATGTTGAATGACCAACCAAAGTGCATGTCATCATTTATAGCATTTATTATTTTATGAATTTTAGCATGATTTATACTGGATATTAATTCATTTTATATGACATTATTAGTTCAGTAGATGAGGAGTATCTTTAAATTTGTACATGGAGGCTCAGAGAGACGCTGACCCATGAAAATGGATTTGTTTATCAAAACAAATCTCAGTATTTTATCGTCTCCAAGAATTTAGTACAAAATGTACCCAAGGAAATGTTGTAAGGTTAAATACTTGTTTAACCTTTCAAACATTCACTCTTTAACCAAAGACAGAAGAAGCATGAGGAGAAGGGTCAACCCAGATGTGTGTATTCAATTATGTTGATGGAGGATTGTCTAGTATATGTTTAACATGGCTGAAAACTCAACCCAAACAGAAAGACTCACCCGACTGCTCTGGTAGATGTTAAACACGTTCAGTGATTTTATATACTTAAGCTAAAATGAAAAAAATGATGAAATAGTAGTAGTGACACAGGAATATGTTCTACAGTCAAATGAACTGTGCTGAATTGTGAAAAAGTTTTAAAAGAGTTTATTTAATAAATAATTAACCTCCATAGTGAGAATTAGAAGAATTATGTTTTTCTTTTAATATTTTAAGTAAATGTATCCTTTTTTAAGTGCAAAACATTTATTATTATTTTTATTATTATTATTATTATTATTATTAATGACACTACTACTACTACTACTAATAATAATAATAATGATGTATTTACCAGTCTCAATATTAGCATCACTGTGATTATTTTAAGTGCTGTAGGTTTTATATTTTATCTTTCTATATAAAATAATAGGACATGTTACGTTATTCTAACTGTACTTAACACAACATATGATTTCAGTCACTATAGGGTCTAGTGCAGGGGTGGGCACTTCCAGTCCTCAAGGGCCGGTATCCTGCAGGTTTTCGATATTTCCCTCTTCCAGCACACCTGGTTCAATTAATGATCAGCTCATCACCACACTCTGCAGAAGCCTGATAATGATGGAATGGCTTCCTGGTGTGATGGAAGAGGGAAATATCTAAAACACGCAGGATACCGGCCCTTGAGGACTGGAGTTGCCCACCCCTGGTCTAGTGTCAAAACTATGACAAAAGATCTGGCAGATGACACCCAGTAGTGTAGGATTTTAGTTGTTTTCATCAATGTCACCAGTGAAAATCTATCACTGTGACCCAGACAGAAATAACATTCACAAATGTGGTAATGTTTTAAAGTTTTAGTGATGTATATTCAAGCTTTGTAATTTAATTTGAAGGACACAGCCTAAGGTCCAACAGGTGAACAAATGAAACATCCATTAACATTTAACAACGTTCCTTTTTTTTTTTTTTTCTAATTGGAACACTGTTGGAATAGTATACCATGTTAGCCTAATTTTAATGCAGAAGTCATACATGTTGTAACATAACATTTACAATATTCTTTTTCTAAACGTAGGGAATGTTTTCTCACTGTAGACTGCTTTTTAGACTGGTTTTGTTTACATTTGCAAGTTTTTGTTTTGTTTTCATCTAGGCTGGGAGTATATCAGAAGAGAAGGATGGAATCAGATGCTGATTAGCTTCCATGCAGGTTGCTGTGCAAGGCTGAAATCCAGTATAAAATGCTGAAGGACAGACACAGTATGCATAAAGTCGCTCAGAATCTCTGAATGTGCCAGCTGTTTCAAGTATGCACTGTAATTAGTTTTAATTTGGTGCTCACCATCATTTTGTAAGACTAGGTGAAACTTTTTCTTCAAATGGTGGATGTCTCTTGCTATAAAACTTTCCTGAACAAACAACCTGACAAGCAAAAGGAAAAAAAAAAAAAATCTTTCATTGCGAGGCAGCAGGCAGCTCTCACTCTGTGAGAATAGTCCTGCTGCTCACAGGAAGAGAAGGTGTTTGTGGAAACTGTATCTGTTCACATAAAGCTGGAGTGGTAGTTTCATTTCTTTTGTTACTGTGACAGCTAAGCAACCATGAGCTGAAGTTTATGACAGGTCAAGGGCAAGTTATTATTTAAAATGCTGAAGAAGACATGCTCAATGTCAGAAATTCAGGAGGGTCTGAGCTGTACAATGATGCATATTTCATAAACTTTCTGAACTAATCTTTGATTTTCGTGAATTAAATAGAAATACACCTTGTTTTGAAAGCAGCTTTGGGGGGAAAATATTAAACAAGCTTGGCATCCATATGTTTCAGCCTCCGAACTATTAATATTCAAATCTGAAAACAGAAGCTAGATTCTATACTCTCATCATATATGCATTGGAGTATTATTATTTATGTTGACGCACAGAAAAGCATAGTCACTGAGCACATCGAAGCTGAATTTGATCTCCACTGCCGGCATTTTAAAAAGTGACACTGATAAGCTCAATATGGATATTGGATAATTAACCCTAAAATCATTTGTATCATCACTATTTGCTACACCAGGTTCTTAGACCTCTATCTAATCAACAAGATCAATAATTTCCTTAAAAAAGCTGTTGTATATGACATGATACATGTTTTCTGCCCGTGAATTGTCATCCCACTGCAGCCAGTGGAAGGGATTTTTTTTTTTTTTTTTTTTTTTCCTTTTTTCAATATGGCCACTGTCGTTAAATCATCCAACACATTTTGCAGGAAAGTCTTTGGTAATTTTCAAAGTTACATTAAGAGGAACATTTACATCATTATTATTATTATTATTATTATTATTATTATTATTATTATTATTAATAAGTACTTTGTGTAATAAAACAATGCATAGTTACTTGATAATTGATTCTTTATAGTACAGGTACATTGTGTTTAAAATGTGTGCGTCAAATTTGATACTGCAGGTATATAAGGTGCGTTATAAAAATATCCAATATATGGGTGCTTCAATGAAACTGGTCCCTAAAACAGGACATGGGGGCTTAAAAGTCAAACCAGATGTATACTAATGTTATGAAGCACGTTTGGGAGCACTTTGGGTCTATTTGAAAAATAAATACTTACTGAGATAAAAGAGAAACAATTTTTCAGATAAAACACATTTTTATATTATTTTACATTATATTTTAAACACAAATCTGTATGTAACATGGTCAAAAGGACACGAAAATTACACACTACTATTTTTTTTTAATATCTCTTTATTCTCTCACAGGTACATTTTGGGAATTGAACTAATTACGCAAGACAGAGTGTTTCACAAAAATGACCGCTGTTTCAAAAATCATTCGCGATTTATATGTGTTTAAATGGGCAGGTTCTGCATGTAATTCAAGTGGACACAATGGGTTACATACAAAACCTGAAATGAGACCGCTGGTTCATGAAAAAACTGCATGTCTGGATTAGAAAAACAACACGGTGTCTTTATTTATAGTGCTCTATAAGACCATTTCAAGCCATATGGTCCAGATCAAATGCACTGACACTTTAGTAGTTTTTCATGTCCCAGTTTTGGTTCTATTTTTGGCCCCGATATTTTATAAAAAAATCCTTAATTTTGGGATGGCCCAGAGCAAGAGTATAATTTGTTGGCTTTTATCTGAGGTCATCATTAGGTACATCCTATGTCTAAATTTCTCTTTTACTATTGGGTCTAAAAAGCTGGAAAAGTGCCAGATACCAAAATGAACCCAGTTTCAAAGAAGAATTTATATCATAAATAACATTTTATGGTAAAATGTTTAGTTTGGCTCTCACTTCCAATAAAATATATTTTTGTGGCTAGTTTTTGATGGGTCAGGTCTTATAGGGTTAATAGGCTGAGGGCTCCAAGTCATGTTGCTGAGCCTTTTCTTTCCTTGATACTGAACACCCCTTGTCTTACGTTATGTAACTTTCTGTTGGTGCCACCAGTGCTGACAGTGGCAGAACACAAGGACCGCTCATGTCTAAAAATGTCCTCCTAATACCCCCTCCTGAGTCTTAGAAGTGAAAGGAGGAAGGACAAGTCTGTGACATGGAACAGTGGGGAACATAACTAGCAAGCAAAATCTTCAGGCCTTTTTTCTGACCCTTGGAAAAAAAAAGAAAGGCTTCACGCTGCACTTGAAAATCGTACAAAAAAGAAAAATGTTCCTCAGCAGTTACATATAAGGTACATTGTCTAATAGCCAATATTTCACTGCCTTTCCAAAGTTAAGGTCAGGACCCAAAGTTGGTTGTGGACCTGTTTTTGTTGGCTCCCCATTGAAGTAAAATACGTACAGATACTATCATGAGTGAATTAAATTTCCTAATTAAAGGTATGAGTATACTTACATGAAGTTGATGTTTGAGTCTCTGCACTGCAAAAATCACAATCTTACCAAGTGTATTTTTCTCATTTCTAGTCAAAATATTTCATCACACTTAAAATAAGACATAATCACCTAAAGAGGAACTTTTCAGTGAGATGAAAGAAGTTATTTTTAGACAATAAATCTTGAAAATCTTATTTAAAGAAATCTTATCAAGATAATTTTCACTTGTTCCATTGATTTTTTTTTTGCTTAATTCATGCAAAAAAAAAAAAGTAAAAAAAAATATCTCGAATTAAGAAAAAAAATCTGCCAATGGAACAAGTGAAAATGATCTTGGTAAGATCTCTTGAAATAAGATTTTCCAGATCTATTGTCTAAAAATAAGTTCTCATATGTCACTGAAAAGTTACTCTTTAGGTGATTATGTCTTATTTTAACTGTGATGAGATATTTTGACTGGAAATGAGAAAAATACACTTGATCAGATTGTGATTTTTGCAGTGTGTGCTCAGTTTTTTACATTAGCCACATCAACTTCTAAGCTAATGATATCTATAATAAAAGTCCACGACACTTCTCTATAGAGGACTCAGTGTTTTTGTGAAAATCCTTATGATCAAACTCAACTTCTTGAGTGCCTCTGGTTCTGCTCGTCTACCGGTGCAACAGTGTACAACACTAGCTAGCCTTCAAGGTCATGATAGATTTGGATTTGTCATTATAGTTTAGTTTTATTTCGTTTTTCTCTAATTCAGTTAGTTTTAATTAGTTTTTAGAGCAGGTTTGCTAGTTTGTATTAGTTTATATTTATATATTTTTTTCTAAATGCTTAGTTTTATTATTAGTTTGAGTTTTTTCATATGTATCTTCCTCAGCATCGTATTCAAATAAATCCCATACAGGACTCTACTTCTTTCTCCCAACTTTACTCTCCATGTTGTTGGACGAGCAGCCGACTCTAAATGAAAACTGACGAGGAGTGACAGACCATGAAGTGCCGTATGGTGCCGCCAGCTAAAATTGCTCGAGTGAAATAAATCAATTTCATATCAATCCAACTCTGACAAAGACAAAAATGAAGGGAAGTTTAGCCATAATTTTTCATACGTTTTAGTTATGTAAGCAAACAATGCGTTTTCAGCTATCATTTTTTTCTTTTAATTATAGTTTTTATTTATTTCAGTTAATGAAAATGATTTTTCAGCTCCAATTTTCATCATTTCATTAGTTTTCATTAGCAATAATATCCTTGCTAGCATTAGCTTAGAAATGGAGTGGGCTAATGTCACAAACAAAAGAATGGTTGACAGAACAATGGAAGCAAGGTCCCATTTGGTGATGTTTGATAAGTCAACCAGGAGCACAAAACTGACTCCAAAAACAAACACAAGGTCAAAGTTATGTACAAATTAATACATACATGTTTTGAACCTTTAACCCATAAAGGCCCAAACATCCATCGGCAACCGAAATCATCTACTGATCTAAACTGTTTAATAATTGCTGATCCACTAATCCTATCAATACATGTAAATAAATGGTGTAAAATGCAGTTTGTCGTCTTTTCATATTCATCAGATATGACCCATTTGGACGTTTAGAGGCTCTGTAGTGAACGCGGAAACACCATCATCTTCTACAACATTGATTCACCAGTAAAACCCATGAGTTGATCAGTGACAGTGGATGGAGACACTTGGATTATGTTCAGTTAATGATGGCATATTTGATTGAAATAGTCACTTTTTCTTCAGTTTTCTCTGCTTTTAATATAACAACCTTCAACTTTAATCTGAGCTTTTATGAACATCCACATGATCAGTGATTAAATATAGGAAAATACCAGATTTTCACTTAAAATGCAAAATACAGTGGATAATATCAGAATATATGTTGAAGAAAGGTTAAAAATAGAGAAAGGTTCATTTGGGAACTGCCCCAAAAGTAGTGCCGGGTCTTTATAGGTTAAAATAAACTCTTGTTTTTGCTACAACACGGTCATTCTACATACAGAGAGGCCTGGATGTGTTTCATGTGGCCAGTAATGGAAGTTTAGAACTGAACAAAGTGGACAGACATCTTCAGACTAATGATTCTCTGTCTTGTACGAGTTAAAGGACTTTTCTTGGGCAAGTCATGTTTGTCTGTGTATTGGTAGCATTGAACAGTTTGATTCTTGGGTGTATTAGTGGTTGTCTTACCTTTTTAACCAGTATTACTATAGCTACTTGTTGGTTCACTAGCATGAATTTTTTAGCAAAAATATTGCTCAACTTCTTAATCAGTGAAGAAGCACTGTTAGCTAATGAATATCATTAGCCTCATAGCATAATTACCTAACACAAATGGACAAAAGTATTGGGACACGTTGAATTCAGGTGTTTCTTTTCTAACAGGGGTCTGGGATACAAAACAA
>JAPQRP010000011.1:30790235-30802694 GCA_037367295.1 Apogon hyalosoma | reverse complement strand
ATAATAATAATAATAATAATAATAATAATAATAATAATAATAATAATAATAATAATAATAATAATAATAATAATGACTGTGAAGCCAAAATACCACAGCTATGGAAGTTACTTTCCTGCTCCTTTGGTGTTATTGTAAATCACACATTAACTAATTTAAAGGTAAACTGTAATGACCTTTGAAACAGTTATGAGGTCACTTGGGAACGGGGAACGAATTGTAGCTTTTTCTTTTGTTATATAAAAGCTGAACTAATTTACTAAAGGCAAATGATTTTTCTCGTTTTCTTGATGCCCCACCCTATGGTGCCCCTTGAAAGGTAAACATTGTATGCCCTTCATAAAGTAAAGTATCTGTAAATTTGTCGTCGGAGCGGGGGGTGTGTTCCATAAGTGCCGTAACTGGTGTGAAACTGAAAGTGAAAGTTATCTATGCCTCTCCTCTGGAGCTTACACAGAATTTTCACAAATTCTAATCTATATCCACTGGGCCCCCTGGGAATGCTGGGCCCCATGAATGTATCATTTCCCCCCATAGCACCACAGACCACATTATAAAGTCCATATAAGGCAAAGCATATTAAGATTGTAACTCATGGACAATATTTCTTTGACCATTAATGAGGGGAAAAAAGTTAATAAGCAACTGACTAACAAATGAAAATGTACCTTAATGAAAGTGCTACAGGACAGTCACGCTAGCTGTTTTAACAGATTCCAGTACTAACACTGAAACCTAATATGCAGAAGTGATGAAAATATTACCATTTAACTTTAAAGTGAAAAGACACAATTCCAAATATGTCAACCTGTTATTCAAAGATTCTCATTTTTAAGATCATGGTGAAAGACAGTAATGGCTTTTCCATTGGACATATGTGCAAAACTTTACCGATATTTACTGAATTTAAAACAGAAGTGCGTTATGTCAGTTTTTCCATTAAATCACAAATGCAATGATTTGTTTATTTATTATCATGAGATGACACGAGAAGTCATTCCATAAACATGGCAACGAACATAAATATCACGTTGATTTATAGATCTATTCATTATTATTATATATTATCCCTCTATCCCATACTAAATTCAAAAATGATTCGGTTTCCTGGTGTGTCCACATATACCAGACCATGTTTCTTTTAAAATGCTTCTTCTTCTTCGCTTGGTGTAACATTCGTCATCATCCAGGTTTTTTTTTTTGTTCACATGACTCTAGTTGCAGAAAAAAGTCTTTCCATTGCAGTTTGGTGTGATATACCAATTTCATTACGCCTCAAAAAAACACCTTTTAAGAGCGCAAAAACTTTTCATTGAAAAACGAGAGCTTTAGTGAAATTGTTTTTTTCATTAGGCAAATTTTTATGCGCAAGTTATATTCCTGTCACTTGAGGGTCAATGGAAAAGCGACTACTGATAGTGTACTGTCAGTGTTCGTCCAAGTAGGCAGATGGTGTAAGATTTAGTTATAAAAGAAACATGTACACTTCCATAAACGATTACACAGGAGAGCAGAAATATTCATAAGCCACTCCTGTACACGTTTCAGTCTGGCTGCAGCAAACATGAAATTTATTTATTTATTTATTTATTTTTACAAAAGCATCTTGTTTCTAGCTTTGCATGGCCACAAAAAGGAAAGGAAGCACCTTCTATTGCATAAATCCTAAAAGTCCTCTTTTAATTTTCCTCTTCTGGCTGTGAGAGCAGTGGTGCAGACGCGACTTAACACTCACTACACAGGATATCTGGGCCTGAGGATTAGCTGGAGATAGCTGGAGATCAATCTACATAAACCCCCCTGGAGTCCCTTCTCTCCTTCCCTCTCCTTCTCCTCTGTCTTTTTTTCTTTCCTTCTTTTTCTTTCTTTTTTTTTTTTTTTTTTACTTGTGAGCATGGCAGAAAGGGTGCACCCCTAGAGATCATTCTGGGTAATTAAAAAGAGAGCATGATCAAAGGGGTTAGAGGGCTGTGGACTGTGGTGATCATGAGGCATGTGGTCCATTCCCCAAAGTGTTCTCACAACAAAAGGTCTGCCTCGTACAGACCAGCGTGTGCTTGTGTGCATGCAGGATGAAAGCTCCGGGCTTTGGGAAAACAACCTACTGCATACTTCCATTTGCATATTCTACATTACACTTCTTTTTTCTCCAAATTGCCAATCAATAAGCAATCAATTTTTTCCAAGTAATGTATAATGTCATGCTGAAGTTACAAAGCCTATAAGCCTACCTTGGTTTCGATTTGCAACACCAAGAGATGAAGCATTTGCTCGATCTGTGTGAAAATGGGAAAGGTTATATATTACTCCGAGTTGCGATATGACCCATGCTGTTTTAAAAAACATGGACAGCATGCATATAATCTTGTTTTTATTCTAGTATAGTCATATCATTAGCCTCATAGCAGAATTGCCTAAGTCATACGCTACATGGACAAAAGTATTGGGACACGTTGAATTCAGGTGTTTCTTTTCTAAAAGGGGTTTGGGATACAAAACAATCATGACAAATGTCATTATATAGGTTTATATTAGGATAAATATCAATCCATTGGTTAGTTTGGTTTAAACTGTTTTCTTTGCTTCCAAAATGCCTCATAGATGGTTCTTACGTAATTTCCCTCAACCTTAATTTTTTTTTATACATGACTTTGATTTTAAATGTTCTGCCTCGAAATTTCTAAAGCACTTCTCGTGCTCTGACTAAGTAATATTTTTCTGCCAAAAACTAACCATGTACTTTCTTCATATCTCACTTAGAAAGAAAAATCCTCTGTCAAACTTTAACCCTATAACGCCAAACAAATCATATTTGATACATGAGTTGTGAAGCCCTCTACATGATCAGTGTGATTTTTTTTTTTTAAACCTGATGTATACAATTAGATACATGCAATACACAGATAATCCACCAGGGGGGAGGAATTCACTAACCAGAGGCCTTTCCAGGGACACTACAAGATTGTCATTAATGAGATTAATGTCTATTTTGAAAAGGAATTACCAATTTGTTAGACATGTTTGTGTTACATTATGTTTTTTTGTTCAGAAATAATAATATTTGAGCTTTGAGACCCAATGTATCAAATATGATATATATGATATATATAATTGAAACTCATACATTGAAATTGGTATTTGGAAAAAAAAAAATTGGTTGTTCAGAAGGACCAATGAAGAGGACTTTTCTGTCAATGATTTAATGGTTCAGGCTTTACAGGGTTAAAGAAACATCGGTGTAACTATATGGACATAAATATTGGGACACATCATGGCTACAGCTTTAAGATGAGCTATAAACATCAATAATAATGATCAATATAATATTTATCACAGTATAAAATTATATTATGACATTTGTTATTATTGTCTGGTTTCCCAGACCCCTGTTAGAAAAGAGGCACCTGAATTCAACATGTCCCAATTCTTTTGTCCATTTGTGAATGAGTTAGGCTTTTATGCTATGAGGCTAAAGATATGTATTAGTTGGTTTGTAACTACTGCAGAATTTGATCTTTTCTGCTTTTAGAATAGCGCACAGCCTAATGTAGAATAGTCTGCATGCAGCTTAGAAACAGTGCATTTTTCCACACATGACAAAAGCAAAGACATGTACATATGGTAGCTGCTGCTGTTGTTATCCAGTATGAGAAGTCACCTTCCGGCATCAACATGTGTAAGGATGCATGGTGGGAGCAACGTCTTCATAAAAAAAATAGGCTTCTTTTGACTGGCTTTAGGGGGGATATCTGTCTGTTAGCTTAAAGCAAATACTGTGGTGTGAAAGGAAGAAATGATTCTCAGTAGTGGACGGGAATTCTCTGGCACTGACCCAAACACATGCACAACTCCCACAGGGTTTTGTACACTAGCATGTCCTTTAATTTTTGATTCAGACTAGAAGAGTCAAAGCAGTGTTATACCTCAATTAAGTAAAAATCATCTATACTTTATATTACTGCTAACCATTTTGCAATCCATGCTGTTCAGAGAGCCTTTGTTTTCTATTAATTTCCAAACAGTCCAGGTGATATGTGCCAACGTTTGAGGTGTTTTTGTAAAAACATGAAATTTGTAACACTTGGCTAGAAAACACTTTTAAACTGTGAGTTTTTTGCAATTGTATTTTGCATCATATTTTCAAAAACTGAGCATAATAATACAGAAAAGGTGAACTTTCATTAAATTTCTGTGTTTGGATGGTCAAGGGTAATTGTGACAAACTTTTGAAAAATCGTAAAAAAAAATCCCTAATTTGGATTTTGGAAAAAAAAAAAAAAAGGTGTGTGGCGTGATGATGTAACTGTGTTATAAATGGCTAAAATAAACCGGGTAAATAAAGTACAGCAATTTGTTGCTGTTTTTCAAGTTTCCACTCCCCATGACACATATTAACTCTACACACACATTATTAAGTAGCTTATTAGTACCTTATTGCTGCATGTCAGGACAGTTCGGTACTTGTTCATTTAGAAGGGAAACATTTTTGGAACTATAATCGCTTAAAGGTTGAATATATAACTTTTTGTGTCTGCTCATGTACTTACATCTGACTTGTAGCAGATTTTCATTTCAACCCAATTCAACTACAGTCTTATTTGCTTACATTCAACCACTAAATTGAATCTAGGTCTTGTGCTATTTTTTCCTCCCTTTTTGCTGTGTGGCTCTTCTGCTCCTCTACAGTCGCAGCACTGTACAACTCTAGCGCTCCCAATGGATATCAGCTAAACTCAGCCTAGCATATAGTAGGTATAAGACATGGGCACTGATGGCCTTAAGTTTCCACATCACAATTATGAAATGCACTAAATCACACAACTTTTGTAATGTTTGTTTGTAATAAATCCTGCTGCTAGCTCCTTCCCTTAAATTCAGATTTGTAAGAGATGAATGTGAGAATACTCAAAATTAATACTCATGTTTCTGAGGTTTATTTTATTAACCCATAAAGACCCAGTGCTACTTTTGCAGCATTTTCCAAATTATTTTTTCTCGATCTGTATCCTTTCTTAAGTGATTTATCACCATTTATTACAGTATTATCTTCTTTATTTTGCATTTTATCAGTGAAAACCATGTATTTTCCTATATTTGATTTACTGATCATGTAGATGTTCATAAAAGCTCAGTTTAAAGTTGAGGTTTAATGTATCATAAACAGAGAAAACTACCTTAAAATATATATATTTATTTATTTTCAATTAATTAATAAATTAATTTTTATTTTTAAACTTTTTTTATATAAAAAAATAATAATAATTACAACAATTTTTATATAGATGGTGTTTCCACCTTCACTACGGAGCCTCTGAACATCCAAATGGGTCATATCTGATGACCATGAATGATGACAAACTGTATTCTACACCAATTATTTCAATGTATTAATAGGCTTAGTGGCTCAGAAGTTATTAAACATTTTAGATCAGTAGATAATTGTGGTTGCCAGTGGCTTTTTGGGTCTTTATGTCTTAATAACTGAGGAGACATAGGGCACAGCAGTAAAACTTATTTACCTGGATACATAAGCCTAATTACACATGAACTGAGACACATTTTAAGCCAAATTCAAGCTAAATTTGCTGAACTTTTAACACTTGCCATTTTGTTTATTTTTAAATACTGTATAAGAATAGTCCACATTCAATAAATTTTCAGTATGTAAGATTTGGGTGTGTTTGTGTATTTACATGTTGTACTGGGAGTCAGTGTTGTGGTTTCTTGACACTAGCTGAGTGTATTTCTAAGCTAACAGTAGTGTTACTTATTGTTACTGTTGTAGAGAAGCAGAGGGGAGCTTTTGAAGAGTGTAAGGGTTTTTTTGCAGAAAAAAAATGAGACAAATACTCTATGTAGAAGTCAATTTACAGGCTGTTTTTGTGGATATTGGCAGTGGAGACAGCGGTTGCATAGGAACAGAGTTACCTACTGTCAACTGATGACCTTCTCTGAGCACAAAACAGACTCCAACAGAAACATCAGGGTATTTTTTGTGATAGTTAAAGGCCTTACATTTGTAGGAGATGATCATATAGAATAAGGCATTAAAAAGTGCTTAATAATGATTAATAATGAACAAATACCTTACTAATATATTTGCCAGCTGGGTGGTAGTTAATAGTTAATATATGTACTGAAAATTAAAGTTTTTCTTTGCGTTTGGAAAACTTTGTAACTCAACTCAAACCTGTCACAGAACATGTACTATGAAGGTGTAAAAAAGGTACAAAAACAGCAAACAACATGCATTTACATAATGGTTAGGAGTAATATGAAGTTGTTTATGCATGTGAGCCACAGTAAATGATCACTATGCAAACTCTTTTACAATGAGAGACATTTCAGCAGCAGGTTGAGACATTCTTCTCTACTTTGTGTTTATGTCATTGTTTTTCTATAATGAAGTGTCACTGTCTTAGTGAGAAGTTTCTTTCAGGTGATACGTCTGTTCATAAAATCAACTTGACATGTATGGGGAGGGAAGAAAAAAAGCACCGCACACTGGCGCACTTCATAAAACTGGAGCATTTTGATTCGGTTTTGTAAAAAAATATATAAAAATAAAAATAAATAAATAAATAAATAAATAAATAAATAAAATGCCTTGCCAACAGCACGACTGAAACAAAAGTTTTCCTTAAATTGCTCATCATGCCAGTGTAAAAAGCTGGGTCAACTTACGCACTGGTCCGTGATTACTGGGGATACCTGTGGAGAGACAAGAGAAACAATGTCTCATTAAACCATTAACTTCCAAACAGGTTGAACTGCACGGTAGAAAATCATGTTGTCTGATCTGTTTGTCCGGAGTTATTCACAGACACTTCTCCAACTGGCCTCCACTGTGTGCACTGATTAACAGCAGCCGTGGAAAACCCGACGACCGCAACGTCCAGCATCCACCCTCCTCTGATGATAATAACAGGTCTATGCATAGAAAAATGTCAACAGAATCAAACGTGTAGCTGCTGCAAATTGTTTCATCAGCCTTTTCATCCAAGTTCAGCATAAACATCTTGTCATTAGTTTGTTTTCTGTGTCTTCTACATGTTTTTTCTTTAAAAGTGAACATTTTTTTCTGAGTCGAAACACTATCTACAAATAATTGTTTTGTGACAGCGGAAGTCAGTGGAATTTCACACAAGTTCCTGTAAAAAAATCATATTAAATGACAAAAAAAAATAAATTTCTTCATATTTTAAATTTAAAATATGAAGACAATACAAGGAAAGAGGTTAAAAATATATTTTTTTTTTCTCCCCCTTTGAATCTGAGTCTCACAAGCTTTAGCTATTTCTGTCCACAGCACAGAGTTCCATATGAATGTTCTCAGACATCATATTCTGCACAGTGAAAATCTAGGATTACAGTGAGCCAACACTGAAAAATACTTGCTTATGAGTGAAGGGTGACTTAAACATTTGTGATTTTATGTTCTTTCACATAAGAACTATAAGGACAGACTAGCCTTCACATTATCAGGTTATTAAGGGAAAACCATTAGTTACCTTGTAGTTGTGGAAATGGCAGATGGATAGTCTTTGGCAGTGAAAGTCAAAAAAATGAAAAATGCCTGGCTATGGGTGGACGCTGACTGTAAGTGTTACTTAATGCTTGTGTTTTCTTACATAAGAAAAATCACATAAGACTTCAACAATAATTCTTATCCATATGCAGTAGTTAGGAGGTAATTAAGGGAAGACTGTGAGAATGAATGCATTATAATAGCCAACAATAAAACCTGGTTAATGGAATTTCCCACAAATTCCTTTAGATTCAATGTAAAAAATATGCAAAGTAAGCAGAAAATCCAGAAAATACATGGCAAAGAACCATCTTCACTTCTTTATCTTTAAACATACCACACTGTTAGAAGCTTTCTTTGTCTGAACCATGCTGTATCATACTGCAGATTTACTGCAAAGTTTAATGTCAACCTACATTATAATTAGTGCACAATTATTTCTTTTCCATTTCTAAATCACTTTGATTATGACTCATCGGATTCTCATATTGTTTACAGCCTCATTCATCACGTCATTACCAGTTTGGAGCTGTCACAACAACTGTTGGCAAGTGCACAACACTGTGAGCAGAAGCACTTATTTTAAGCTCCCTGTAAGGCACATTTGCAAGCCTCGATTCCTAACTGATTGTTGCGCTGTCTGAGAAATGGAGGGCAAACAATATTGCCCTTTGAAGCCAAAACACATTCTACAGTCTGATCAAACTCTCTGCCTCTACCCCTCTTAACCTATGAACCTGCTTTGAAACACAAGATGAGTAGACGCTCCCTGTAAAGTGGACTGTCAACATAATTCAAGAAGTGATTCTTCTTCTGCTCCACGGGCAACTTGCAAAGTTTTCTCCTCCGTCTTTTAGGGAAAATCCTGAATTTGAACGACTCTCAGTCGCTCTTTTCTTGTGACAGCTCTGGCCCTTAGCAACCCACAGCTCCAATTTGGACTGTAATTTATTAGATGAAGGGTCACGTATGTCCATATATCTGCATGTGCCGGGATTTGAATATGTAATAGACCTCAGCCTGTTCCTACCTGGGAGATAAATGACTTCCATGATTAAAGAGGAAGACTTGATGACAGATGAAAGCTATTAAACCATAATTACATTTTGCACGTTCAGCATATTTGTCTTGATACAAAGGCTGTATGTTTAATATCCTCGTAGGAAAAATGAGCTTCTCATAATGGATAATGACATGTTACTGGGCTGTACTTATGAGAGAAATAAGAATAATTTAAGACAAAAGTGTGTTCATTCAACACCTGGGGGACTAATATTGTTACGTCACTTCTATGTGCAACATTATTGCATTTTATGCCACTTCCAAACAAGTGCTAATATTGCTTTTTATATGGCTAGACCTGGGTTTCATCAGTTCAGTGCAGATGCGGCCAAGTGTTGGATTTTTTAATAACGGCCTGTCAATCTAACGGTGTGCCCTGCACTGCAGGGAGACTCATAACACAGAGGAGGTGCAGGGGTAAATCCAGCAATATCTCCTTAGAGTTCACAAACGTTCCCACAAACAAACTCCCACACTCAATCAAATGTGTTGCATGTGAATGGACGGACACACACACACACACACGAGTCTGTGTACAGTCTGTGCACAGCAACAGCAATACACTCATAACACCCCTGCTGATACAAACTGCTCTTTCTTAAAGGTTCAGTGGTTGATATTTAGGGACGTCTACTGGTGAAGCTGCAGACTACAGCCAACTGAACAGATCATCAACCTCACCTACGGTGGCCACAAAGAAAATAAAGAAATGAAAAACTAAAATAAAAAAATAAATAAATAAATGAAAATAAAATATATCGATTTATTAATTCTTGTGTACACTCAAATGTAGAGAATGTGGCAGCAAAGCACCTTAATGCCATTGGCAGAAGACAATGTGAATCTCATTCTAAAAAAATGAAAAATTCTTCGCACTTCATTGTCTGTCACATATGTAGCCTTAATTTGTAATTTTTACATATTTGCTACTATGTTTTGTTATCAGGAACCATGTCTCGGTTCCCAGGCCTACATATCACATCTCTGTATTAATCTAATCAGACCCCCGTGTCTGAGATCTCAAACAGACAGTCCAACTGAGCATCTGATAAACCTGCTGTCAATCCCAGCAGACTGCCGCAATGACAGTTTCTGAGGCTGAATCTGTGTGAATGTAGGACCAGAGGGCTAGATCTCCCACCATCTGGCCTCGTCTGGCCGTCCACCATCACATCCCTGAGCGGCTGTATTAGATTTATTGAGGCAATGAGCCCCCTGCCTCAGGCATAGGATTTGATAAATGTGACTCAACTCCCGTCCAAGATTATAATGGGGATAATGCAAAAGAGCACCTTCTGGCTCAGAAATACCTTGTGAAGAGACAGAAAGATACCAGCATTAGTTCACACTTGTCATGGAGATACAGGAATTCTAAATTTACTCCTGGAGAATTGGAAGCAGCACTGTTCATGTTCATTAGATACTAAATGAATAGGCCATGCCCTGGCTGAGCAGGCACAACATGCTCACAATCTAAACAAGCAAAAGGTCAGAGAGAAATGGATTTAGGTTAAAGGTTCTCAAATCTAAATAGCACAGTAACTCCTCTTATATTACCTTAAAAAAGCACTAATACAACTTTGAAAACTACCGCTTATCAAAGATGGGCACATACATGATTTTGGTATGGGTTAAGTTTAGATGAATGATTAGTTTGAGTGGGGTTGTATGAGGACTTATCCATAATAAGTGTATTAAAAAGGCCTATCTGAGAAAACCCCCCAAAAAGAATCAGTTTAAGTGCACACAATAGTTGGAGTACAGCTGTAATAAAAAAAATAAATAAATAAATAAAAAATTAGATGTTTTTTATAATATGTTTTTATGTTCTCTTTATTTTTCTCTTGCATTTAATGTTTATTGTCTTGTACTGCTGTACATTTGAATTTCCCCCTTGGAGGATCAATAAAGTACATCTTATCTTATCTTATCTTATCTTATCTTATCTTATCTTATCTTATCTTATCTTATCTTATCTTATCTTATCTTACCTTACCTTATTACAGCTGTGGTGCTTTAAGTATTAATTCTTGTTTTTCTTCATTCTTTTGCTCTTAGTTTTATTTAACACTAAGGACATACTATTAAAGACTTTTCAATTATTAGAGATTCACTACTTCTAAAGTATCTGGACAATGCTTATTTCAGATAAACTAAAGCAGTGGTGGGAATTTCCCTCCGACAGTTGTACACTACATCTAAATACATACAGAAGAAGCTCTAGCACTACTTTACTGTGGTGTCAGTCAACAATTGAACCTCGTTTCTTCTGAAGACCACCTGACTCCTTTGACATTAGTCACAGTCAGGACACAATTTCATGATGTACAAAGCAGAAACACACACAAAAAAAAAAAAATCACTGAAAAAAGAGCACGTGCTGCTGCTACAGGCCAATAATAGAAAGACAGCAATAGTGGCTGATTTCTGAACAGGATCAAAATGACCGATTTTTGGCAGCTGTGTCAACCTTTCACCGGCGTATGAATAAATGCATAGAAATTCAAGTGCAACTGTGTTGAGGTTAAAAAGGGATAGACCTTAGGAGGTAGTTAGCGATGGATATGATGGAATAACAAGCTCTTTCCCCTGAACATTCACAAAGGGGACCGATGATTAGGTCCACTTCCAAACCAAGGTAAAGTACCGTATATTTTCAGAATGTTTGTCATGTTTCAATGGTAGCCCTTATTTTATTTTTTCCCTAACTTGAACAAGGTTGTTAGGCAGGTAAGCAAAACCAAACTTTAGACATGGGACTGTCATAGCATAAATGCAACATGTAAGCAACGGTTACTTATTGAGTACCGTGTTGTACTATTAGTAGTATGTGCAGTAGATGTGTAGAATCAATAGTAGATGTGATGCTCCACCAAAAGTACATCTCTTCATGTAGTTTTGGCAGTGATTTTTCATAATGTCATGTCATAAAATAACTTTGGTTATCCTTTGGTACTATATGAATAAAATTTGGTCGATTGATTGATTGATTGGGAATTGACTCATTACCTCATTTACACCAGTGATTCTTAACTGGTGGATCGTGATCTAAAAGTGGGTCACAAACCCATTTTCAGTGGGCCTTTAGGCAAAAAAAAAAAAAAAAAAAAAGTTAAAAACCAATCCTGTGCTTTATTTTTTTATCTGTGCCGCACGCTTCACTCCCCAACAGTAGGTGGCGGTAATGCGCTGTAATGCTGATTGTCAACAGACATTTCACAGCATAAAAGAAGACCCAAAAGTTTCTATTTATATCATAGTGAAACTCATGGTTTTACCTACACTGAGGACAAAAACCTCATTGTGTTTAATGCTTGAATAAGTGACTGAATGAACTTTTAATTTTTAACTGAGTGTATATTTTAGTTTTGGTTAAAATGTACCTAATTAAGTGTTAAAGGGAATATTTCCTTTTATAGCACTGTCAGCTGCTGGACACTTTGGTTTTTCATTAAAATTATCTTCTTTGTTTTCATACTGTTATATTCTGTATTATCTCAGGTTCAATAAATTTGAGAAGTTTAACCCATAAAGACCCAGTGCTACTTTTTTTGGCAGTCCACAAATTAATTTGTATCTGTATTTATCCTTTCTTAAGTGATTTTTCACCATTTACTGTAATATTATCCTGTTTATTTTGCTTTTCTTCAGTAAAAATCAGGTATTTTTCTATATTTAATTTACTGATCATGTAGATGTCGAGTAAATTCAAAGTTTATTATATCAGAAACAGAGAAAACTGAGGATAAAGTGACTTTTTCAGCAAAATACATCATTAACTGAACATAAACTAAGTATCTCCATCCACTGTCATTGATCCAACTCCATGGGTTTTACTGGTGAATCAATGTTGTAGAAGATGACGGTGT
>JAPQRP010000011.1:30709399-30736615 GCA_037367295.1 Apogon hyalosoma | reverse complement strand
AATTAAACTACTATGAGCTATTTTTGTTGGTATCATTATATTTGTCCAAACAAATGTACCTTTAGTTGTACCAGGCAGTAAAATGAGCAAGAAATTGAAGAAAACAAGGGTGGTCTAATCATTTTTTACGCGACTCTATATGCATTTTTCTGTTTTATGAAACCAGATAGATGAGTATAGGCAGAAATAACATTGTTTTGTTGTTGTTGTTTTGTTTTTAAGCTGTTTAATATCTGTGTGCTACTGAAAACATGCTTCCTGCTGAAATTTTGTGAATTTATTCGGCGATCCAGTTCTCAGGAATAGATGATGAAGATGATGATCTAAATCACAAAGGGGGCGTAAACTGTACAAGGTCAGAAGTTTACATAGACCTCGATAACATGCATTCATGCAAACGGAGTTTAGAGAATTCCAAATATTTCATTTCAACATGTATGTCCTCTGTTAGTCCAGCTGCTTTATACTTTCAGAATAATAGGGGCGAGAATTTTTAATTTCAGCTTGTATTTGTTTGACCACATTCTCACATTGTTATTTAGAGGTTGAATACAGCAACTTCTTCATGTCTTTAAACAGCCCGGACGCTTTTGGAAATTGATGTCATGACTTTAGAAACTTGAGAGCAGTTTGATTCTTCATGTTACATGTGTTTTTTTTGTAAATGCAAGCTGTGTGGATAACACTTTTTAACCTTAATCACAGCTGTACATCTACAGCAAAATACAAACCTACCATCTTTATATGAACACGTATAAGCCTGAGATTTACTTTAGATTTAAGAGTAAAATTAAAGGTTTTTGCTACAAATATAACAAACATGACCATTTAACCTCAAATCACTGAAAATAACATTTTTGAGTTTTTCAGGTATTTCTTTATATTAATGTTCCCTTAGTTAATATTTAATACCATTTTTCCTTCAGAGCGTTGGGTGATCCTCGTCTTGTTTTGTATCTTTCCTTAATATATTAAATGCAATTCAAGGTTTATTCATGTCGCACTTTCACGTACAAATGGGGTTCAATGTATCCTACATAGAAGCAAAATAAAATGGAATAAATGCAAAAAGAAACGTAAGCAAAAACACATCAAGGAGCACAAATATGCATGGAAACACATGTATGCATTTACATGGAAGCTTACATAATGTGTGTTCCTCTTAATGTTGTGTTTTCCTTCATCTCTTTGATCCATTACATTTTTTAAATTGAAAACTAAAATTAGGAAAATAAATCAGTCAGTGTGCTGTTGTTGCATATGCTGTATGTGTGTTCACCTCAGTATGCAGTATGGATGGGTTTTTGTGTTTGCAATTATGCTGCTGTGCTTGTTTGAAAAAGTGTGTGCTTACACATGGTCATAAATGTGTGTGTGGTATCATTTTGATGTAAATGGGTCCCCGCTGCAGTGCTGAGTGTGATGACTAGAGTCTGTTTCTCTAATGAGACAATGAGGGGAGCAGGAAACATGCCAAACACACACACACACACACTGAGATACATACAGACAAATGTACATGGTTGGAAGTGACAGACCCATGCACACAACTGTAAATCCAAACAGTGCACAAAGGAACTGACAGGGTGACAAAGTAGGAAGAATGACAGCAGAGACACAAAACAAACAAGGCAGCCTGCGTGGGCGATCAAGGCGAGTTGGAGTCATTTTTTATCCTTTATTTAATCAAGTACCTGCACTGAGATCAGCATCCTTTCTTTTTTTTTTTTTTTTTTTTTTTTTGTTTTGCTCAGAAGGACCCGGGAATTGAAAGTTTGACTCGCACGCAAAAATATTTCAGATTTCACATTCACTCAGCCGTTCACAGACGAATACAGGACGGAAACGAGAATGGAATGACTGTGGGGAAGTGGGTAGTTACATCCCAGCCAGCATGTTCATGTGGGCCCCAGAAGGGTTACATTTGGGCTGCGTATAAGGGTCCCATGTGGGTTTGTCCGCAGTTTCCATGGTGGCTCCACATCTGTCAGAAGCAGAATCTCTTTATTGATGTAGAGCTCTCAGGTTCAGTGCAAGAACTTACAGACAGACAACAAATATCAGTAAATCAGTATATGAGTTTGCAGCCCAAATGTAACCCTTCTGGGGCCCACATGGACATGTTAGCCAGGATGTGGCTCCTGCTAGTCACACACAAACACCATGTTCATCAAACTGTGCGTGAACTTTGGATTTTGTCTGTTTGGGTGTTTAACGATCCGGTCATTATATCTAGGATTATGTCTTTTCTTAACACATTCCTTCTGTTTTTATACACTATATGGACAGAAATGTTGGGACACATTAAAAGGCGTTTCGTGGTTACAAGGGGGCTGGGCTACAAAACGATAACAAATGCGGAAATGCAATTTTATATTGTGATAAATGAAATGGCAATTAACTTTTTAGTCCATCTTTAGGGTTGATTTTGTTGAAATTTTCATCAACACTCGCAAAATGCTTCAGATTTTTTTTTTTTTTTTACTCAGTGTTTATTCATTTAATTATTTATTTTTATCATGATAATTGTTTTAAATGGTCTACCTTTAGATTTCTGAAATATTGGTCTGAGTCTAAATAATCACTTAAAAGCACAAATTAGTGTCTGGTTTCTTCAATTCCTTCACACTGTTAAAAAAAAAAAAAAAAAAAAAAAAAAAAAAAAAAAAAAAAGATCATTCTGATGCTGATGATGATTCATGATTCTCAAAAACAACCAACATTTTTATCAAGATATGTCATATTAATGGCAAAAGTAGATCCTACAAGTTGCAGATGTGATATGATATTTAAGTAGACTATATAACTATTTGGAACATAGAGCATGTAGATGGACACGTTAAGAAGCCATCATCATTATTTTTGCCCATTTTATCAGTTTATAGCATCCGGATATAATTTTATTGATGTATACACTGTTTGTGTGTGCGACCTGATCAGATGCGTGTTCTGTCATGTGCGTATGGTCAGCGTTGACTCAACAGCCAATCAACTTTCACCTGTTACATTGAAATTGGGGAGGTTGCTATGGTAATCATAAAAGTAGGGACCTTGCAGGGTTGGCGTATTAAAGCTGCTATATATTGTGAGTTTTCCTATTGTTACATGCTATCCTATTGACCTTGAGTCCTATTTTTGGATTTTATTATTGCCCACAGGGTGCACATACATGGTTTACACACTTCACTCTTCAAATACCTCACATGTCAATGTAAGTAAAGTTGAAGGCCTTTTTTTTTTTTTTTTTCATACGTATTTTAACATTTTACCATGATTGCCTCTGGGTTAAGCATTAGAAGATGTTGCTAAAGCGGTGATTCCGATCACTCATATTTCTATTAACGTTAAAGACTACAGTGTTACAGTTTGTTTTGCTTTATGGGTTCTGAAGGCACGGTGGTTCAGTGGTTATAGCACTGAACGAAGGTCCTGGGTTTGATTCCGGCCAGCGCCAGCTATTTATGTGAGGTTTTTGCATGTTCTCTTTGGGGTACTCTGGGTTCTTCCCACAATCCAAAGATATGCGCCTTGATTGGTTAATTGGTCAAATCTTAAATTCCAAAATGTGAGAGTTGTTCATCTGGTCCCAGCCTGTGGAACAACCTGCCTCTGCATATCAGACAGGCCTCCTCCTTGTCTGTTTTTAAATCTCTTCTTAAAACCCACCTGTTCTCTTTGGCCTTTTAACCCTCTTGCAATGTTGACATTTTGTTTCTGTTTTAATATTTTAACTTCTTTTATTTATCAGATTTTATTGCTCCTTAATGCTTTTATTAATTTTTATTGTGCTTTTAGTCTTCTGTACAGCTCTTTAGAAATACCACAGTGGCCCAAAGTCCTTTATAAATAAAGTTGGATTGGATCTGTGCACTGTTTGATGGCCCAGGAATGAACCGGCAGCATGTCTGGGTTGTACCCCAGCTTTGCCTATAGATACAGTCGGCAACAACAGGAACGCCCACAAACCTCACATCCGGTTAGAGCCGAGGGGGAAAACAAACCGGCCTCTGCCATTAGCCATAATGCCGAAGAGTTGCTGTGTGCCCTTTTGCACTGCAAATAAAAAATGAAAAAAAAAAAACACAGATTAAAGTTTTACATTTTACTAAATAATAAAACAGAACCACAAAGGAGGATAGAATGGCTTCAAGCTATCAGAAGAGAGGACGAGTTTGGCAGATTATGGACCCAACAACAAAACGTGTGTATGTCTGCAGTCAGCACTTCAGTTCAGGTCAGTTTAATGTAATATGAACCATTTCCAAAGAACTGTAGACTATGTCAGGGGTATCAGGAATATTAGATTCATTGTTTAAACGTTAGTGAACTTTGTACTACATTTGTAATTTGTGTAGATTTCCTCACAACACGTACAAAAGTACACATTCAGTACCTGAGAAGAAGTACAGATACTTGTGTAAAAAAGTCTGGTAAAAGTAGAAGTACTGATTAAAGTTCTTTACTGAGCACGGTATATGTTAAAAAAAAAAAAAAAAAAAAAAAAAAGTGCTGGCTCTGAAATGTACTCCAAGCAAAAATCAAATCTAGCCGTCGGAAGGAAATTTCTATAGCCTGTTTGTGCAAAGCTAAAAGAACCTCACATCATATTGGACCAACAACAATACTGATTAACATTAATTTGTCTATTTCATGTCAGGAACTGAAATTATGTAAAATTTAATTCATCAAATCTAAAGCAAAGGTAATATAGTCCCTTATAAGGTGACTTGTTTGAGTAGCAGCAGATGTGTGGAAATAACACTTCATTCCACTGAGTCGGATCATTGACCCAGTCTTTTAAAACGTGTGGACAACAAACCAACCCCAGTGGATTTCATTTTTTAATATATCGATCCTTGTCAGAAGGCAATAGTGACTCAAAGTACGTCAGGACAACTTGTTAGCGTTAGCAATACAAGTTGAAACTCCGCGTTTTTACATTATAGTAGACAGGGGGAGGATTGTTTTCCCCTTCGGATTTCCCCGCCCGCAGCTGTGATGTCGTTGCCGCCTGCATCTGCGGTGGATGTCACAGCTTCTGTGTCCATTATCTATCGGACTGTTCAACTATCTCATACGGTAGGATGCAGAATTTCTCATGAAACGTACCTGACTGAATTGCCATTATCAGCTGTCAGTTATCTGGTGTCTATAACCCTCAGACCTATGACATGGTATGATGGAGCGCTCACAGGTCAGATGTGCAATCCTGCTGTCCTTCTCCTCTGAAGGTCAGAAGAATGAAAAGCCTGGCTCTGATGTGACTCACTGCTGGCCCTGACTGCAGGTCATTAAAGCTCTATTGAGTTTCTGCCAAAGCTCTGACTCTCCCAATATCTCACCATGGCTCATCTCAGCTGTCTCTTCCATCAGGGCTTATACCAGGCCCTGAAAGGATCAACACCCAGTATCTGTGTTGACTGTACACTTAAAGCATTGCCTCTTCTAAAAACCTGACCTAGATCTACCTTGATATCAAGCTTTTTTAGCCTCTTTTCAGTGTATCGCCACAAACGCATCATCTTGTTATAGAAAAGTACTATGTGACTGAAAGGTAAAGACTCATCTTTTTCCATCTATTGAGAAGTAAGAATTCATTGTGGCTTCTGATGGGTTATCATAAGATTTTTTTTTTTTTTTCAAGTGCTCTAACAATCTTCATTTTGGCTGTCGTGGATCAAATGTCTGAACAGTGAATCACAGGTGAATCATATCAGCAATCTGTCAAACTGTACCCAGTGAATGAGGATGGGCATGCGGAGGTGGATACTAGGGGCTTGGGCCAATGACAGGTCTGCGGGTGTCATGTGGCAGGTTAGGAGGTGTAAGGCCAAGCAGGATGATGGGCTGATTAATCTAGCAACACCTCAGGTCCAGTGGGAGAAACTTCTTTCACAGCCACATAAGCGCCAGTGCAGGGAAGTTACTGAGGGCTCAGCACTATAGTGAAGAACACAGTGTTATTATAGCCACGGTGTAACTTACACTGAAGCTCTACTACAAATAGAGTAATGAAACTGGTGTCGACAAGTCTATTTTATTTAGAGCACATTTAAAAAGAGTCTTGACTAATGGGGTACAAATATGATTTGAAATAGTAAAGTGTGTAAGATTTAGGAAGTTATAATTACAAAAATGCATCATTTATGCCACAGAACTCATATGTAATGTCAGGATAGTTGTCACAGCAGTTAATTCCATTCCTTGTTGCGATACTTCTCCACAAGATATTACATTGGTGATGGGAGAGTCAGACAGCTGTGTAAAGTCTTCTCCATCACATCTCATCGATACCAGTGGGGTTCAGGTCTGGACTCTGTGGTGACAATCATGTCTCATGCTCCTGAAGCCCCCTTTCACAATTTGACCCTGATGATTCCTAGTATTGTCATCTTGGGATTTATCTGTTAAAATCGGATCATTCACTTTATTCAGGTTCAGCTGAACTCATTATATGGACACAACGGTGCAGAACCTAGACCTGACCAAAAACCAACCCCAGATAAGATAAGATAAGATAAGATAAGATAAGATAAGATAAGATAAGATAAGATAAGATAAGATAAGATAAGATAAGATGAGATTAGACAAGATAAGACGAGATAAGACTTTATTCATCCAACCATGGGGAAATTTCATAGTTAACAGCAGCAACATATAACAAGCAAGTGGAGAGAAAAAGACAGGTAGACAAACCACAAATGAGTGACAAATGAAAATATAAAGAGAAAAATAAGAAAATTTGGTATTTATATAAACATAAATATTAAATAACAGATCATATCACATAGAAACACAAATAGCTAATGTTAACAAATGCCCAATCTTTTATGCAAGCATACATAGAGAAAGCATGACCGTTCATAAACTCTTTCAGACGCATGAGCATGAAACACAATCGGTCAACCGATTACAAACTGATACAACACACGTTTCTGCAGGAGGAAAATGAAGAGAAACATTAAAATGATGAAGCACGTTTCTGTGTATGATGTTAGTATTATTAGCATCTTGGGTGCAGCCTTATTCAGCTACATAGCTAAAGTGTATGGTATAAAGCGTCTTATTTACAATGTGTCATGTAGCTCTTTCCATGTCAAACTTCGCTGTTGGGATGTGTCAGCTGATGACAGAAATGACTTTGGTGAGTACACTGTCTGAAGAAATCAAAAATAATGTCAAAACACTTCGTTCAAAGTACTTAAGAATGTATTTAGCCCATCAGTGTAGGTTTTTAAAATCAGACCCTCTGCTGGAAAAAGTTTATACATAATGTATAGAGTTATTAACCTCTAAAGCACTATTCAGACTGGATTAGTTTTACATGGGCACATGGGGTAATGCCACTTTACCACAGGACGTCTGTAATATTAATGGCCGATTCACACGGGATAAAAAATATTAGTAAAACTACCACAAGTGGGAGGGGTTAATCCATTGACGCACCGCCGTCCCCTCCCGTCCTCATGTACGTATGATGTTGTTTTCCGATTAGGCTTGTGTGTCCAAGCTGCATATTTCTTTCTTTTTTTTTTTAATTATCTTTTTATTTATTTTTAACTTTTAAGAACACAACAGACAAACAGAGAAATAAGGGAAAAGAAGACAGACAAAAAACAAACAAAACAAAACAAAATAAAATACATAGTGAGTTGAGTTAGATCAGTCCATGGTCACAAATCACCCTTTACAGATGTTACGCATGCATGTCGAGCGTGTGATGGGTTAGTGTCAGAGGTCCATAAAAGGTTCCCATATCTTCTGAAAGGCTTCCTTTTTATTCTATAAGATGTATGTGCGTTGTTCCAGTCTCAGAGTTTCATTCAAAATTTGTTTGAACATATTAAACGATAGAGGTTCTTTGGTGTTTCCAGTTAAAGAGGATGCTTTTTTTTTTTTTTGCTATGTAGGATATAATGCTAATCCTCTTTCTGTGTGTGGTGTCCAGTTTCCTGTCCAGTTCTGTACCAAAGAGGTATCGGATCGGTGTAATGTCCAGAGGAGTTTCAACAACTTTAACAGTCAGATCACATACCACCTTCCAAAAAGGTTTTGATTTCTTACATTCCCAAAATATATGCAAAATTGACCTTACACATATTTTGCAACAATTACGTCTAGGAGATGAGTTAGGGAACATTTTACTTAAGCGGAGCGGAGTAAGGTACATCCTGTGCATGAATTTATAGTTTTGTTCAATCATTTTAGTACAAGACAATGAGGAAAAGACATTTTGACATATTGTATCCCACTGGTCTTTATCAAAAACACGACCGATTCGGAATTTCATATTCTGATCTTTAGTCTGCAAAGGATTTGAATGTATTGTCAGTAAATAAATGTTGGAACCGTAATATACCATCCTCTCTCCACTTTGCAAACAAGGAGCCACCGATGGATGGTGGTAGATCTGGATTTGAGGATAAGGGGGAGAGTCTGGAGATTTTACCAAGGTTTCCACAAAACATGTGCACATCTTGCCAAGCATGAAGGGTATTGTAAATCACATATGTTTTTGTTACCTGATGTAGTGCATTTATGTTATTAATAAATGGTAGCAAGGATGTAGACAGGGGGAGACAAAGTTCGTCTTCTATATTGATCCAGTGGGCATTTTTACGTCTTTGCACCCTGCTAACCAGGCCCTTTGTGTGGGCGGCCCAATAAAATATCTGTAGGTCTGGTAATGTCAGCCTTCCCTTCTCTCTAGACTTGGTTAATGTAGTAAAAGCTAATCTAGGTAAAGAGTTACTCCAGACAAAGGAAGTTAATATTTTGCTTGTAGATTTAAAGAATGTTTTGTCCAAGTAACAGGGCAGTGACTGAAATAAGTAGCTGAAACAGGGCAGAACATTCACTTCAACTATTTTTGTGGTAGCTTCTGGACAATTTCTCCAAATGTAGCCTTTCATAAATGATTTATTTATTTTGAATTTTTCTGCAAAAAACTGACATTTTCCTGTGTTTCATTTACTGGTTATGTAGATTTTCATAAAAGCTTAGAGTAAATCCAAAGGTTTTTGCATAAAAACAGAGAAAACGGAAGAAAACTTGACTTTTAACAAGTGTTATAAGGGTCACGTACACCTTGTGAGGAGAGAAATGAAACAATGACTATAAATTCACTATAATTCCCATTATAAAATAAACTTTCATTGCCATTCATTCTAATCTTACACATTTTCTTCATAAATAATGCAGTATTATGTGGTATATTTGTAATGTAAATATGAGTCAATGTCTGTGCAGTATACAGTCAGTGCTGTTTGTACAGAATGGTGGAGGGTAGGAAACAAACTCTTGCAAATATCACACTAATGAAAATTAAATGAGACATTATTTGATTGGTCCACAGTTTGGTTGGTTATAACTACTGTAGCTGACAAACTGCATCATAAAAATATCATTATTAAACTGTTTCTTTTGTTGCAGCTTCTGGCTGAACTGCTAAGCAATTTGTGAACACAATGATCCCTTTTTATTCTGTGTCTGTTTATACACAACATAAATTTCCCTCAGGACTGTTTTGTAACTGATAGCGCGGTTTTTCTTCTTTTCCTCTGAAAAGGATGCATCCGTCAAAAGAGTCGAGCCAAATTAATTTCCTAAGCATTTACTAAAGCAAAGCTGCCTCAGTCACATACATGGAAACAAATAATGTGAATAAACAAGGCCGTGCACAGCTCAAAACTGAAGCCAAAGTGTAAAAGTCAGATACGAAGCCTGTCGTAAAGGAAACAGGTTGAGTTGAAAACAGACGAGAGTTCAATCTGTGATCTGAGCTTCAAGTCCAGAAATCTGTCAGCTGAACTGATTGGTTGGATTGCCTGCTCCCATCCTTCAGCGGGAGCTGTCATTGGCCGCAGAATTTATCTGCCAAGCCACATCTTGTGTCAGAATGTACATCAACAGGAGATTACACTCTGTCAGTCTCATAGGCCATATGCCACTCATTTTTACATCTGCCTCCCATCACATCAGGTATGTACACTCAAAAGTACATCCGTGTTAATAATCCTCAGATTTTTTTAATAGAATAGAATAGAATAGAATAGATCTTTATTGTCACGAGAACAATGAAAATCAATTTAGCATCTAAAACAAGAGTGCATAAAAGGACTATAAAAATATATCACACAAAATACTGAAAAATGTAGGTAATGTACAAAAGCTACAAGATAAAATATGAAATATACATATATTAATAAAGTACTACTAAAACTACTGAAATATACAAAAGTAAACTCTATACTACAGATGAGAAATATGTACAATAAATAAGGATATGTACAGGCAATATAGGATATTTACAAAGTAAGATGTGGAAAACAAGGTGCATGCGTTGTGAGTATTGTAGCCGATGTTTTGTAGTGAATCAGTTTTTTTTTTTTTTTTTCACCCTTTCACTGCTCAGCTCTCTCGCTCTCTCTCTCAGTGGCTTAGAACACCGCAGCACTTTGTTTTGATTGGGCAGCATGGTGGTCATGTGGCCAATCACATGTGAGGGTATGGACCATACCATTATGTGAAAACAAAATGGCGGCGTTTTGTTCTTGCAGCTCCAGTTTTTTTGGAGTTCTCTCAGCTTGTTCTCGACACACCACCAGGGCAGAAGTTTGTTTTCATATGATGCATGAAAACTATTACACGATTGGTCAAAAATTCAAAGTGGGTGTGGTTAATGTGGAAAAGCGGAGGACCCTCAACGAGTTTGACACTTGAGTTTCTTGTGAAATATGAAA
Source organism: Apogon hyalosoma (assembly GCA_037367295.1). NCBI lineage: Eukaryota > Metazoa > Chordata > Actinopteri > Kurtiformes > Apogonidae > Apogon > Apogon hyalosoma. The sequence continues at coordinate 30,725,873 of JAPQRP010000011.1, read as the reverse complement.
TGTCTTGACCAGAATAAACGTTGTTCTTTTTGCCAACGCACTGAATGCAAAAGGATTTATTGACACATAAACCATTCATAATTGCCAAGTTAGCCTAAAGCATTAGGTTACAAATGATACTAAATTAAGAGCCGTTTAGGAGCCGAAAGAGCCGACTCTTCCCATCACTATATTGCACTGACGTAGGGTGAGTATTGCACTGTCTTAGACTGAGGGAGGTGGTTGTTCAGTTAGTGTGTGTGTGTGTGTGTGTGGGGGGGGGGGGGGGCTGTGCTTGAGTCTGTTTGTTTTTTAATATATTTGATGTTCGAAAACATTTATCCTCTGCTGGTTTTTGTTCTCTTGTTGTATATTCACAATATTCCCATTTAATCCTTTTTATAGATTCCGTGAAATGGCACATGCGATCCACTGAGCCTTCATAAAGACTTCAAAATCAGAGCATGTCGATTGCCTTTTTCCCACTGACTGACATTTGGATGCACATTCTCAGTTCAAGTCCGTCTCTCTCTCCCCCTCGTTCCCTCGCTCTCCCACGGTGTGACACCCTGATATTGGATTGACCTTACAGGCTGCAGAGATCGGGACATCATTAGCCACGACCAGCCTTCAGACTATAGCCGCTCAGGCCTCGTGCACTAAGCCACTGCCCCCGGACGGATCATATACCATTGATAGAAACCAGCTGGGCTCATTTACACAGAAGCAGCTATAGCAGCGGTACAGATGTCTGCAGCACCAATAGGAGGCAGGCCATTAGGAGCACTCGCAGTATTGTGTATAATGTCAATATGTACAGGATGGGAAGGACTATCTGACTGTGATTGAATAAGCTATTGGAGACCCTTTAAACCAGGGGTTTCAAATTCATTTTAGTTCAGGGGCCACATTAACCAAATTTGATCTGAAGTGGCCGGACCAGTGAAATAATAACATAACAATATATTAATAATATCAACTCCAAACTTTCCTCTACGTTTTAGGGCGAAAAAAGTAAAATTATGTGATGAAAATGTTTACATCTACCAACTATCCTTTAAAACAATGTGAATAACGTGAACAAACAGAAATTTCTTAAGAAAAATAAGTGCAATTTTAACAATATTGTGTCTCAGTTTATCGTTTAAACATGCAAATTACAACTTACAGATCACAGTGGATCAACAAATACACAAAAGATTTAATAACAGGTAGAATATCGGTCAACTTACACTTCAGATATTTCAAAATGATCATATATTTGTTCAGGTTATTCACGTTTTTTTTTGTGAAATGATAGATTGTTTTAGTGTAAATACGGTAAAATGACATGAAAATGTTTTCACTTACAAAGAGAAAAAATTGGAGTTGTGAGTTAGGTTATTGTGATAGTATTTTACTGATCCAACCCACTTGAGATTAAATTGGTCTGTATGTGGAACCTGACCTAAAATGATCAATATCTTCAGTATAAACAAATACCAAGAAATATAAGAATATTATATTAGTTATAGAGTGGAAATGGACCAATAAAGGTGATTGTGCTAACATGTTAACTTCTAAGCAAAAATTACTAAAGCTAAAAGCCTAATTTTGTGATATAAAAACACATACTTTATCAAGAGTCTGGTTTAGAACTGCTCTAAATGTAAAGTGTCATGAGATAACTTTTGTTATTATTGGTTTTATATACATAAAATTTGACTTGATGTGAATTTGATATTATTTATTTATTTATTTATAAATCATATAATTGTTGCTAAAATAATGAGGTAAAAATGGTGTGTTAACTTTGTTAGTACTAGTATTAATACTTTTATCGTACTTCATTCAAAATAATCAGGTTTTCATCCAAATATATTCTAAAACTAAACCCAATTTTCAGAAAATCAGCTTAAGACAACAGAGATGTATATACATTACTATCTACAACCATTAATATCAAGAGGTGGTTCATGATCATTATCAGGTTTTGTTTTTATTTTTTTTGCAATAAAGTTTTAAGATGTCATATCACATCACATTCTACATCTCATTTCTTTTCATTTCTGTTTCTTTCATGCACTAATTCAGTTGCAGAAACATGTTTCAGTCTCCTCATCGGTCCACACACGTAGACACACTCTTCTCTAAATCTGTTTCCATCCACCTCCATTTCCATTTGTATTCTCCTCTTATCGATACACAAACTTTTCCACATTTCCCAAGTCACAGCCGGGTCAGTCCATGTGAAATCACCACCGGGCTCTGGACCGACTGTGTCTCATATTGCATCACACTTTGACAAAGTTGCTTATCCTGCCTCCATGTTGATAAAACTGGGGCATGCAAGTACATACAGGAGCAAAACCATGAATCACAATTAATACACTGATCATTAATTATAGCTTAACTAAAGATAAAAACTATTTTAAGTCAGATTCTTTGTGACATGAGCAAAATACATTTGGAATGTATCTACATAGAAAGTGCCTCATATATTAGACAGAACTTGTCTTTACTTGTTCCCAGCAGGCTGTCCTGCATATTTACAAAATATGCAAATGTGGATATTCTTCAAAAGTACATCACAAACTTCATGTATTTATTATGACTAGTTCAAATGTAATAACTTATTTCTGATGACTGTTTCTACACCATCTATTTTTACAGTAAATCAATACCACACCCCAGTGTATTTGAATATGTAAAACCCCCATATCTCAAAACCCAGTGAAGACATGAGGCGTTTACTAGGACTACTAATATTATTTTCTAAAAGTTGGAAACTTTCTCTGAAATCTGGTGTGATTATTAGAGCTTCATGTCAATTTATTTGTAAAACATAAAAGTGGTTGGGTTAGAACAGAAATAACATGGATCAGTATAATTAGTAATACATAAAGTGTACAAAGCTATTACTAGACTTAATAAAGAGTGGTCCAATAAAGTAATAGAATAGACAATAATACTGCTCATTGCCTGTCTATTAAAATGCATCAGGGTTTGTGTTGTATGACATTAACAGTTGTGTCATATCTTCATGACTGTTTGTATTTGAAATATGCAAGAAACAAGTATAATGTTATTTATATTTTATGGAGCAGTAAGATTTTTCAGTTAATGTCAAATATTTCTTGTGAATGATTACCGCAATAATTTCATTTAATGTAACATTTTATTTTTATTATTTATATTCAGTAATCAACAAGACAATTCATGCTCAACTCAGCTCAACTTTTTTCTTTAATTCATGTATTTATTTCTTTTTATGCCGGAAATGAAAATGTGACTAAAACCGTTGGATTGTAACACCCCTAATAAGCATACAATTAACAGTAATTAATAGTAATTAATGGAGTAATAAGCATTAATTTAAGTTAATTAACTAATATACGATCTGCTTGAATATATCATCAAGAGATGTAATCAACATTACTTAATATACAAATATCATACTACACTATATAATACTTTATGATATTAACTACTACATATTAACTATCTCAATTCATATAGTAATAAGTTAACAAATATTATCACTATATTATTATCACTATATTATTATTATTATTATTAATATTATTAATACCAGATTAACATTTACATTTAAGTGTCTGTATTATTATTGTGAAGCTTTATCTAACATATTACTAATCTCTTTGTATAATTAAAAACTATATTTTGGTTCAGCACAAAGCTGATTTATATCTTTAATAATCATCAAGCCAAATTACACTTTAATGTCCATTGCTCTTTTCTAAAGGCGAGTCATATATTTTAAGTTGGTCAATATCTCATTTTGGTACAAAATTGTTTCTTTCTAATTCTCTTCCTATATTCTCTGTTGACTATTTCACTCTCCTACAGCCATGATCACATGTCAGGGATCAAGCTGAGAGGGCTTATTGTTTTCCAATAGCTGCCCCTGGCATGGTACCAAAGCCCTGGACCTTAAATGATCACAGACTATATTGATCTTCATAAGGCACTGCTTTTGTTGTTAAATAAACCTCATAGGAAATCCAATGAAAGGTTGCGACTTTTCTCTGTCACTTCACGTTCAGTGAGCTGGGTCAGAGTAGTCCAGTATGGTTGGGGTATTACTAGAAGATGAATATCACTTAACGCTCAATTAGAAAGGGTTTTCATGTTATTGGGAGTTATTACTGATGGAAAGGGCTTTCAGGAAAGGTTTGCTCTCATACATGAACAGGCACCTCAGTTAGAATGATCTCTTCCCTGAAGGCCTGAAGTCGAGGCAAATTATGGATTAAATTTATGACTGTTTTTCTCGGTCTCTGAAAATGTCTGCTGGTGTGATGAAGCAAAATGTCTCCCTCTTTAAATGTCCTATTTACTCTGGTTCTCACTGTTCAGCGAGGAGATTGTTTTTCTCATTAACTACAGACATTGCGGTCTGAGTTCTTTATATCGTCCACGACTAGTGCTCCAGTTTCCCAGATGCAAAGGCAGCCACCCTGCTGGTTCCAAAATTCTAGTCTTGACAACAAATGAAAACAAAGTTAAGTGAAAATTCATGCTCTTGAATGACAACAGGGAAATCACTCGCTGTCCACATGTACAGTCAAAGTCTGAGGTGCTCCAGTGCTGTTAAAGCATAAGTAAGGAATATAATAAGCCTCAACACTGGTAAATAGTTAACTGTTGTTGCCTTCATGTGCTATCAGGAAGATGATTTTTTTCAATTTGTGAATTCGAAATTACCACTGTGTTGTGTTCAAGTGCTTTTGCTGTTGTAGCGAAATGAAAACCGGGACACACACACAACCTGTTACTTAAGAAAACAGTTTTGGATGTGTTAATCTGCTGCAGCATTTTTTTGTTTTTCATTCATTCTTCATCTGAACTTTATCCTCAAGAGGGTTGCAGGAACATATATACGCTGACATATACGGAGACAAACCTAGACCTATGGGTAATTTACATTCACACCAATGGGCAATTTAGCATAACCTATTAATGCATGTCTTTGGAGTGCTCAGAGACAGTCCACAAACACACACACACACACACACACACACACACACACACGCACACACACAGTGAACATGGAAACTCCATTATTTGTTTGTTTTTTGCAAATTGTTTTTTGCAGCTTGTGTGTACTATAAATGTGCAAAATCATCAGCTAGTGTTTATCAACTGCAAGTAATCCCTTGTTGCTCTCCACCATCTTGAAAAGGTCAAAGGTTATTTTCATCCCCAGTTTCCCAGTGAAAAATACAACATGAGGAGTCGTTCATGTGCAATTTTCGAGTTTGTAAGTAGTATTTAGCATTAATCCCATAGCACTTGAATGTCCCATTAAGTATGAATTTACATTCACACCTGTGGGCAATTTAGCTTAACCTATTAATGCATGTCTTTGCAAGCTGGAGTACCCGAAGAGAACACCTACACACACACACACACACACACACACACACATACGGAGAACATGTAAACTGAACTTTTTTTGCAAGCTGGTATATATTATACATGTGCAAAATCCCAGCTAACAGCTGCAGAACATTAATAACAGCAATGTTTATCATTCACGATTAATTAGGAGTGTAATGGTACAGAAAAATTGGGGTTTGGTACATTTTTGGTACAGGGGTCTTCAGTTCTATACATTTTCGCTACATTTTTGGTACAGTGAAAGAGAGCAGCATGGGGGGGGGGTTATGAGGGGGTGCGCTCCGTAACTACCTGTGGGACACAGGACATTTCTACAAAATATTGTTCAGTCATTTGTGCATTAAAAGGCACCCCACGTTAAGTATTTTTGTACTTTTGAATGTTCAGTGTTTGTTTATGGCAAACACTGTAATTTATTGAGTGTTTTTGAATGCATCACAGTATTCCCTGAGGTGCTGTGAACGTGACCCCACAGTAACACCACAGCAGAGGCACATGAATCAGAAGAGGAGGAGGTTCACTGGATTTTGCCAACTTGAGTTAAAGCTATTCTGTACGATGTGGCATTTTTACACTTTTCTTTTGTCACCTTAAAATGCTCTTAATAAGCATGTGGCAATCTAAAACATAAAAGAAATCCAATAGGTTTTGAAACTCAAAAATGTTTTATTCTCATATTTCTGATACAAGTCTGACCAATCATTTTATTCGGTCCGAGTAAAACAATTGTCCGAGCCTGGCTGAGCCTCCTGTCAGTCGTCCGTTACCCAGTCCTTCAGACACTGGTGCCTCTGAAACTGACGTTTCATTGGCGCTGCTCCTCCTGTCTAGGAATGGGAATGGATAGGACTCAAATTCACAGTATTGAAGGGAAAAAGGGATTTATTAAGAGAAACAACAATCAAAGGGAACAAACAGAAAAACCTGACTGCAGCAGTCAGAGTCCGGTGAAAGAAAGATGGACATAAAGTCCGGAAGTCTGGTGGACTTGACTCTGCAGACAGGTCTGCATATAGCAGGGACGTACATGTACTTGGTGTCACACAGTGTAGGATGATGTAGGACGATAAATGCATGTACTATGAAACCTCAAATGTCTACGGACAATGCACAGACTCTGCACCACTACGGTACAGTCCACCGACTGGCCACGCCAAAGCGGACCGGACCTCCGCTTCCACCTCCGACTCCACCGTGGGAATCAGAGCTCAGGCAGGGGGAAGCGGGTGGGGCTTTGAAGGAAGGCGAGTTGTTCATGTTCAAATTTTTACTAAGTGCTGTGAGACATGACAGATCAGTAGGTATAGCTTTAAAAAATAAAATCCCGTGGAAATTGAAAGTTAAACTTAACATGCTTCGAATGTCCAACCCAGCTTCTGTGCTGCTGTTGTACTCTCTGTTGTCATGTTTTGGATTTTTTTGCGGCGGCGCTCAGATTTCACCCCAGCTGAATGAATAGAGGAAAGCCTGCACATGGGTTCTGCTTGCGTCCACCCTGCTTCCAGAGTGTTTGCGTTCTTCACATAGACTGCATGTGTTTGTTCGGTACACTTCTGTATTGTATCGAAGGTCCCAAACCTTAACTGTTCGGTCCAAACGAGTGCACCCCGACAATTAAACCCTTGTTGCTCTCCGCCATGTTGAAAAGGTCAAAGGTTATTTTCATCTCAGCAACTCGGGCATCAAAATTTTTTCCCCAGTTTCCCAGTGGAAAATACAACATGAGGAGTCGTTCATGTGCAATTTTCAAGTTTGTAAATACCATTTAGCATTATTCCCATAGCACATGAAGGCATCATTAAGTAGAATTTACTGTCCTGTCCTGAATCCTGGTAACCAGCGTCCTCTCTATTACCACTCCTTTCACATGTTGAAGTGTCTCTTTCTTACTGTGCCTCACTTCTCGTTAGCTCCGAGTCAACGTGGGTGTGCATGGGTGTGAGAGGAGAACTGTTTTAGCACACTGTATTCTTGTACTAAAAACACAATCCAAAAGGTCTTCTGCATCCTCTCTCTCCCACACACTTTCTCACACTGTCTGTCTTAGCAGCATAACCCTTATTACCCTCCTAATTGGATCATGCAATGCTCCTTTGAGTCAGCTGAGCAGGCCTAGTGACCCACAATCCCTCAGTTTTGTTCTAACCTTGTCGCACAGTTATCTCATGGAGCCGGGGAGCGGGTCGCTGATAGCGGATCACTGTCCCATGGAACATAAAACAGACCAGCCGAGATGTGTATCCGCATACATCTTTGTGTGGAGAAGATAAACCTTCGAGTAAAACTTTTCTTTTTTTTTGAACAGGATTAAATGTCGTTACTCAAAAAACAGAAAAGGATCCATTAGTCTCTCTTTTTTTCCCCCCTTTTCTTTCATATAAAATATAATGGCCTCTGCTTATCAGTATTCCTGCCAGTGATCTTGACTCAACAAAGTGGCAGTCTGGGCTTGAATGCACCGCTTTACCAGAGAGATATCGAGCAACACTGCAGATAGCACTGTTCTCACCTTTAGATAATTTTGCGTGTAGAGTGTCGGATGATTGCTGATTATCGAACCGCTTTACAGTTGATCTGAATCTCATCAGCACTTAACCTCATTGTTCCTGGAGCAGAGGTGAGAGGAATGTCAATTGGACGGTGTCTTGATCTCTCTGGCTCCGTTACAGCTCTCTCTCTCCCTCTCCTCTCTCTCTCACTGCCATTCACTCATGCTTACACGCACAAACGCACACACAACGGTGGCGTATACCGCATGTGCATACTTGACGCTCGCTCTATCGTTCTCACACACACAAAAAAACAAAACAAACACAAACGCATCAAGACGTTCTCTTTCTCCACACAAACATCCACACTCCCTGGGTGCGTACGGTACAGAGCAGACAGGCCATGAAAAATGCATGTCTCTTTGCGTGTTTCATATGAAATACTCATCGAGATTCTATTCCCATCTCAACTGAAACACCACAAAGGAATATCAATTACACTGGCAATTTGGGTGGCAGTGTAGGCAGTGTGCTGAACCACAGTATGGGATCCACGGTGTCATCTTAATGAGAGGGTCACTGCCTCCTGCGGCTCTAAGGCCAACATTGCTAGCGCAGATTATAAAATACACGTTGGCCTGAATGTGATGAAAATGCTATTGAGTACGGTATTGGAATCCTGATAGGACACCAAGCCAACCAGGCACTGAAAAGCAAATAACCTTTCAAGGATAAGTGGACCAGAAACAGTCACTCAACCTGCTTTAGGGTTTTGTAATTGTAAGGGTGGGACTATTACAGCCAGATGCTTTAAAACTGACAACTCTTCTAGGATTTCCCTTTCCTTGTGAATATTTTATGTGACACTACAGCTGGATTTTACACAAAACTCTTTAAAGTGAACCCGTACTGGTTGTGCTTACAGCATTAATTGTGCTTTGTGTATTACTTATAAGCAAGAGAGGCACGCATTCAGTAAACAAATGCACATACATGCACCACACTGGAATTTTTAATATGTGGATTACCGGTGTGGGTTGAACCTAAGGGGAGCAGCCAATGACTTAGCTGTCATTGACTCTGGGTGATTGAGTGTAAGTAAATAAGCAGCAGTCAGTGAGTGAGATTGAGTGGAAAGCATGTGTTTGCGCTTGTTGTTTGTACAGTCATAAGCTTTGCACTCCACCATTGTCCTAGAGACATGACCCAGCACTGGCCAAAAATGTGTCATCTTAGACTGGTGTCTGCTGCACGGGGTCAGTCACCAGTCCATCACAGCCCAGGTCATCGGAAAATACCACAAGCTTTTGCCACTATGAGTGCTGGAACAGCCTATGAAGGAGGCAACATGTCGCTGACCACGCCTGACTGATGGAGCAGTGACTTAGTGCTGGCGTGTACTTGACAACAGGCTATATGGAAAGTTACTGGACAGTAGTGCTGCAACAACAAATCAATTAAATCGATCCAAATCAACTCTTAAAAGAGTTGCCAACGAATTTGGCAGTCAATTCGTTGGGTTTTGAGCAGGTTAGTATTGAGGCATGCCTGCACGCTGATAAGTTTAACAGAGGAAAACACAGAGCAGCATGGCTGAGGCTTTGGATGCCTGTGGGCCAGATTTTTAAAGCTAGGTTTACATTATGTTCCTGGTGGCCACAACAGCCCCATTTGGCTGAAATGTAGTGCGCTATTTATGTATCAAAACTTGAACATAAAAAAAAAAAGGCAAAAATTCCATGATGCACTCCTTTTCAGACAAACGGGGCCGCTGTGGCCACCAGGAAAATAATGTAAACCTAGCTTACAATAGTTTATGTGTCATGATTACTTTAGCCCGCTAGCTAGTTAGACACTATCGTCATAATTATAACATTTTCACCCATCTCCGTTTATCAGGCCACCAGACAAACATTACCTATTGTTGACTGGAACTAATACATACAATGCTAGTTTGATAGCCTATAACCGGACCTGGTCTCTGGCCATAACAAGTCTAGGTAGTGGTCTAGGGCTCACTACCTAAACCCAAAGCCATTGCTGGGATGTAAACATTAGTGACTTGTCTGCAGCCTATATTGCTTCGGGTTAAATACCGATCTTTGAGAATTGAGTCTTTTGTGTTTATCCGATGAATTGATTAGTTATTAAAATAATCTACAGATTAATCGAATATTAAAATTATCATTAGTTGCAGCCCTACCAGACAGAACTGCTAGTATTATACATGCTATGATGTGCTCTGATATATCATATCTCTATATATACTGTATGATATATGCTATGCCATGATATAGCAATGAAAATTCACCCCAGGAACCCTTTAAGCTTCAGCCTCCGACTAATTTAAACAAATTTTCACAACGCCCATTGATTGCGATCAAATTGTTATCACAAAGAGTAAATTACTCCTCCTCAATTATCGGGGATATCTCCTGTCTGATCCAGGCCAACGGAGGCAACAGGAAACTCAAGCAGTGTAACACAATTACAATTAAATTATAACACCTCTGTCAGCAACTGTGAAAGGGTAATTTAATGAACTCTGCTTTCATGTATAATTACTGTAGGTGCAGCATTGTTCCTTTTTTTTGCCCCTTTTCTCAACAGATCTTCCAATTTGTGTTTATCTTAATTTAGACTAGACAGGGCCATTGTTTTCCTGGCGTACGTCATGTCACTCCAGGTCCATTTATTCAAATCAGGGCTTTCATGAAATAGAACAATATAAATAATCACGCTAGCCCACACTAATAATGTATGGCTATATCTGAATTAATGCATAGATGAAGTAGGACTGTGGCAATTAATGCATTCATTTTATGTTTACTTCCTGTCGCTGTTAGCTGACCTACAATTAATGTTGGGAAGCCTTACTTATACGTTACACTAATGTGCAAGTGTGTTTACGTTGTAGAACAGCAAATGCCATGAATGAGTCAGAAAATAACATTTCATATCTCTGATTCACTGCTTTCCCTTCACTCACTGCTCTGTTTCTTTCTCACAATGACTGCTACGGTGTAATAGAGTGTTTACAGTCTGTGGTCTGAAATAAATCAAATTATGGGTAACTGACGTGATTCCACAGCCACACACTGACACATAAGCAGCTATACAAGAATAACATATGTTGAAGCTTTTCTGTATGATAGTCACATGATCTACTGATAGTCCATACTTCATGTAAACATAGTAGTATGTGTGGAGTCAAACATCACATATCTATATCATAATACTGGAAGGTCTCGGAGCATCTCTGTGTGTGTGTATCTGCACATTTTTGAGAAATTGAGACGTTTTTAACTGGCCAATATGGTACCTACAGTTGAGGAATAGTCCCATCTCCACATTAAATATCTCGGCAAGTTGATAGGACCAATATTTTGGGAGATATTAGTCATTTTGGAATCCAGTAGCCTTACAATCACGTTGCTCGGTTGACTGGACGTGCAGTACCAGGAAATGACGGGAAATGAAGTTAAAAACAGGGGTGATGTATTTACTCTACTAGATATCAGTATTCATAAACGCACTAGTTATTTATATTAGTGCATACAAGACTTTCTGGCCCTCTAAGATGATATCTAATATTAATGGCCTTGATGCTATTGAAATTTAAACACGTTTTTATATATAGATCTAGGTTTTGTTCGCATTGAATGCATATTAGTGTTAATTTTATTTAACCCATAAAGACCCAAACAGCCACTGGCAACCAATACATCTACTGATCTAAACTGTTTAATATCTGTTGATCCGCTAATCCTATCAATACATGTAAATATTTGGTGTAAAATGCAGTTTGTCATCTTTCCATGGTCATCAGATATGACCCATTTGGACGTTCAGAGGCTCCGTAGTGAACGTGGAAACACCGTCATCATCTCCAACATTGATTCACCAGTAAAAACCCACGGAGTTGGATTAATGACATGGTTCATGTTCAGTTCATGTTATATTTTGTTAAAAAAGTCACATTTTCTTAATTTTTCTCTGTTTCTTAAATTATGACAATCAACTTTAATCTGAGCTTTTATGAACATCTACATCATCAGTGAAATAAATATGGGAAAATACCTGATTTTCATGGAAAAAAAAAATAATACAGAGGATAATATTACAATAAATGGTGATAATTAACTTAAGAAAGGTTAGAGAGAAAATTTCATTTGGGAACTGCCATAAAAATAGCACTGGGTTTTTATGGGTTAAATATAGTTCAGAGAGGAGAGCAGGTTTTACCCTTAAGACAAAAATAATATGATTTTAACTACTGATTATTATAAGCTTTTTCCTTAAATCTGAGTAATCATATTTAATGAGTTATTTTTTAACTGATTGACACTGCAGAGACAAGCTATGCTTTGTTAACTTTTGACAGAAATAGACCTTATGTCTGTTTCAGTCCATTTATTGCGTTACTCTGTCACAGGCAGACCAATTCAGTTTGTATTCATTCAAGTGTGATTTGACAAGGCTGGACCCTCACGGTAACCGTATCATCAGGAGCTCTGCTACAGTTGGTCGGACCTCCATGCTTGTTTTTTTGTGTGCATTCATGTGTGTGTGTGTGTGTGTGTGTGCGTGCGTGCGTGTGTGCGTGTGTGTGTGTGTGTGATGTGTGTGTATGTTGAAGCTGATTTTTATAGGCTTCAATGGCACTACTGCTGAAATTGCACTGAACTACCTTCCTTTTAAACTGTAATTTCCTTTCACTGGGCCAAGTGGCTCTTTGTATGTATAGAGTGTGATTAATATGTGCTAATACTTTTTTCTAACTGTGCTTTACCCTGTAAAGCCTGAACCATTAAATCATTGACAGAAAAATCCAGTTCTCTGAAACTGGAGCCTTTATAAGTCCTTCTGAACAACATCATTTTTTTCCGAATATAAATTTCCACGTATGAGTTTCAATTTTGTATCATATTTGATACATCAGGTCTCAGCGCTCAAATATTATTATTTTTGAAAAAAAAACATAATATAACACAAACATGTTTAACAAATTGGTAATTCCTTTTAAAAAATTGTCAAAGTTCTGCTTCCTTCCTCATTAATGACAATCATATAGTGTCACTGGAAAGGCCTCTAGTGAATGAATTCCTCCCCCCTGGTGGATTATCTGTGTATTGCATGTATCTAATTGTATACATCAGGTTTTTCAAGAAAAAAAATATCACACTGATCATGTAGACGGTTTTAAAAGTCATGTATCAAATATGATATATTTGGCGTTATAGGGTTAAGGAGTCAAAATGGAAGATCTGTATATGCTCATGAACTTATTTGAAGTTTGTGTTAGTCTGTGCTGTTGTGGGAGCTGATTTCAAAGTAAGTTAAAATGTACTGAACAACTTATAAGCAAGTGTAAAGGTCTTTGTGGAAAATTCAACCTGTGTTTTACATGTAGACATCAGTGCAGAGGCTGTAACCATGGATGGAAGGGATGGAGATGATAGATTTAATGTCAATAAACAATGGAGTACAAGCTCAAAGTAGATTAGTTTAACATAACAGTAGTGAAATATGGCCAGTTTTCTATTTTGAACCTTTAATGTGAAATAGAACCTTTTCTTTTCTTTTCTTTTCTTTTCTTGTTGCATTTTAGCAATGACTTGGCAGCTCAACTCAATGTGACTGAATCAAAGTCAAAGTGTAGCTGCAGGGAGATGCAGTGGCTGAGCTCTAAACTCCATGTCCATGTTTTGAAAAAACACATAAGCCAGTGTCATTCATCCATGTCATCATACTTGCGAATAGCCTGGAAGCTGTCAAAACTGAACGTCAGCTGATCACTATGCACATTATACACATGAAATGGTGACAGTTATTGTTGTATTGTGATTGCAATGATTACTTACATCTGCTTTTTTCTTTATAGGAGAATCCTTACATGTGCAACAATGAATGTGATGCCACGACTGAGGAACTAGCTCATCCTCCCGAGCTGATGTTTGACTTTGAAGGTCGCAATCCCACAACTTTTTGGCAATCCACCTCATGGAAGAAATACCCAAAACCACTGCAAGTCAACCTCACACTGTCTTGGAACAAGACTATTGAGCTGACTGATGACATCGTACTGACCTTTGAGTCGGGCCGACCGGAGCAGATGGTCCTGGAGAAGTCCCTCGACTACGGCCGGACCTGGACCCCTTACCAGTTCTACGCCACAGACTGCCTGGATGCCTTCACCATGGAACCCAAGACTGTCAACGACCTCACCCAGCGTACTCTGCTGGACATCATCTGCACCGAGGACTACTCTCGAGGTTACGTTTGGAAGAATGACAAGACAGTACGTTTTGAGATAAAGGATCGCTTTGCCCTTTTTGCCGGACCTCGTCTTCACAATATGGCTTCCCTGTACGGCCAGCTGGATACCACCAAGAACCTGCGGGACTTTTTCACCATCACTGATCTGAGGATTAGGCTGCTGAAACCAGCCACTGGAGCCACCATGGTGGACGAGAACAACCTGTCCAGATACTTCTATGCCATCTCTGACATTAAGGTTCAGGGCAGGTGAGTCCAGTACAAGCTTTTGATGCACTATTTTTTTTTTTTAATTATGAAAACAAGACATAAAGTGAACAAACATATGAGCAACTGAGACTAAAACTCATTTTTTATTTATGACCTTGATGCTCTTGGAGTCCATGTAACATCAGAGATTTGTTTTTAATTGACAACATTTAATCAATAATTCATCAGATTTGTTCAGGTTTTTTGGAATTGATTAGGAGTCATGGCTTGAATACACATGGGAGCAAAACATTACAAAATTCTGACAGCAATTTTCAGAATACATAGTAGTAGCACTCTCCCCACATGATCACCTCCAGGTAATTATAGTCAGTCATATAGATTGGTAAGCTACATAGATGCAAGAAAATGTTAAAAAAAAAAAAAAAGTGCTGTGGTGGCATTTAATACTTGAGTGTGTTCATTGTGGCTTGGCCCCAGTTTGAAGAAGCAGACAGCAGTTCCAACACATTAGCTAAATGTAGCCACCTATCGTTTTAATGTTGCTGCCGAGGAAATAATGGCTGATGAAATGATGATTTCAAACAGTGAAGGATTACAGTGACTCTGTGAGCTCCACGTTGGGCTCCTGAACTCCACCACGCAGTAAGTCTGATTTATTTTTGTGCAGAACACAATGTTGCAGTTTGAAAACAGTCTTTCAGCACTAAAAGTACTCAGTGTGTCTACGTAAACCTGCAGGGGTTTGCACAAAACATGTTTTTTTTTGTTTTGTTTTTTTTTTCACAGTTGTAAAGCTGTAAAGTCAAGAGAAGTGTCCAAACATTTTCACTTCATTTATAAACTTGCAGTGAAAATATTCACAATATAGCACTTAAACTGATATAGATTTTAATTATTGTTATTATTGTTATTGTTATTATTTATTTATTTATTTATTTTAATAGCACTAAGCTCTGTTGCTTACCTTCTGTTCCAAGATTCCATTGGAATGAAGACTGCTTTTTTTTTTTTTTTTTTTTTTATTATAATATTTCAGCTCTTCCAGTTTGGCCGGCTGGTAATGACACATTTTTTTTGTGGCATTATAATCTCAAAACATATATTTATTACTGTTTTACATGGATATCAAGCAAACAACTTAACTAACAAGCTGTTGGTTTCGTGTCACATATTTCTAAGCCAACACTGTATATCCAAGAGTGTGTCACTGGAGAGTTTTTGCCAGTGTGCTCCTCAAACCCTGAATACTGCAATGGTCAGAGCTGCCAAATAGCTTTAATTAAAAACTGGCCTCTAACTCAGTGAAGTTATGCACTGAATAGGTCTTCAAACAGCAAGACCTCTGTGATGAGGTGGCAATATACCTTAAACCCCTCCCTGCCTTTGACATTGGATGGAACCTGGGTGGTATTTACATAAGAATAAAGTCCATTTAAAAGATTTGTAGGATCAGTATTCTTTCACAAAATCATTAAACAGGAGTAGTAGCCAGTTGTTCTCACCTGCAGAGATGAGGTGGTCAGCCGGAATGGAAACTTTCAGACGTTTTGAGTTCTTTGTGATATATAGCCTCATCTGATGGAGTGTATGCCCACTTCTCTGCTATGTCATATATTGTTGTTGTTAAAAACTTTGTTCCCCTCTTGTATGTGTTGTCTAGTTCAAGGACTAAGCCTTAAATATACTAATCTGTGTGTCTGCCTGTGAGCTGAAGATCACAGTTATTATGTACAGTCAAAACATGAATGGTGTATGAAGGGTTTTGGAAGGAATCTTTGTGATTAAATTGCAGTTATTACATGAGCAGGAATTTTTTATTTTTATTTTTTTCAGAATGTTCATGAAAACAAATTGAGAATTTCCTTTCTAATTTGCTTGATATACTTTACGTTCATTATTTATTAGGGGCATCCTTGAGCAGACAGTGAACTCCAGTCTCCTAAATGACTTATTATAACTTCAACTTGACAAGGATAGAGGGCTGAGACTGCATCCTTTGAGTTGTAGTTAAAGGGGTCATATTTTGCTAAACCTACTTTTATTAGTCCTTGGTTCATTTATTTGTGTATTTGGACCCTAATAGTTCATACAGTTTGAATTTGAACCCTCCA
>JAPQRP010000011.1:30686721-30697159 GCA_037367295.1 Apogon hyalosoma | reverse complement strand
CTGAATAACCTGAACAAATATGAACAACCTGAAATGTCTAAAGAAAATGAAGTGGAATTTTAACAATATTCTACCTGTTACTAAATGTTTTGTGCTTTTGTAGCTCCGATCCATATTACACATGTATAAATAATAAGCTGAGGCATCATATTGTTAAAATTGCACTTATTTTTCTTAAGAAATGTCAGTTTTTTCAAGTTGAGTTATTTATAGGCTATTTTGCCATTATTTTACTGGTCCACTTGAGATTAAATTGGGCTGTATGTGGCCTCTGAAAGAAAATGAGTTTGACACCCCTGGTCTAGAGGACGTAGTCTGGAAAATTTGAACAAAAGTGAAATCTGCTGAGAATGAAAGCAATTTAATGAAAATAGCGTCTTAATCAGAAGGAAATTAAACATCAATGTCCAAAACAGCACGTGATTTCTGACAGTTTAATCACTATCCATTCTTCATTCCTCACAGTTTGTCTCATAAAAAAAAAAAAAAAAAAAAACAATCCAAATATTTGTGACTATATTATTCAATATTTGTGAAAATTTCTGCTTTCTTTCCTCATCTGTGACTGTAAACTAAATATTTTTGCTATTTGGACCAAACAAAACATTTACGGATGACAGCTTTGATTTTAGGAACACTGACTGGCCGATGCAATGTCGGAAAATTAAGACAAAATTCAAGGAATTATTGAGAAAATAATAAACCAATAAATCTTCACTGAAACTAATCATTAGCAGCAGCCCTATCTACAAATATCTAAGTATCTACCAGTGGCGGCTGGTGAAATTATTTCTAGGTGGAGCGCAGTATCCAAGTCAGTTTTTAGATTCACTATAACCACTAGGATACACCGCAGTACATGCACCATTATTTCAAAAATATTAATTTAAATTAAAATAAAAATACGCAGTATGTGTTTTCAGTCATTTATTTTTATATAGAAATTTTACCTGTCTATCCTTCAAACATGCACATTTTTCTATGACCCTTTTGTTAAAGTCAGGCATATCCCTGACGAGTGTCTTTTCCACTGATAGTCTGGACAATGCATTTAGACCAGGGCTGAAGGTAGTAGGGGTAGATCGCATGGAATTGAAAAAATAAAAAAGTCAACGTAAGGGTTAAAAATCACTGACTGCACTCATTCCAGTTGTTGATCCTGTGTCTACCTGCATCATAGTCCACTGTGATAACCACTGAGCCGTCCAGTTACAGTATTACGGTATTAGTATTCGCTGATTCCATTCCTGATTCTTTTGGGGATGTGACGTTTACTCCTGTAGGTGGTGCTTGGGCACAATTTTTTGCACCCCAAGGCTCTCCTATCGCTTGTATTTTTTTTGGGGGGGGGTCTACTGCGCACACATGCCATTTACAACAGTCTATGGAGTTCTGTGGTGGCGCCCCAAACAGGAAACACATGACTTGACTGTTCATTAAACGACCAAAAACATTTTTAAACTCCACTTAAATGCAGATTATACATGGTACTCATAGGCTGTATCATATATAGCTCATTTATTTAAATATTAATGTTTTAGTAAAATTATTTTAGGTGTGTCCTTTCGTCTTCTTCTTCATGGTGAGACTATTTCTGTCCTTCCAAGAACAAACCACCTCCATGTGACAGAGGATGACCCACATCTACTAATTAAATCTAGTCACGTATATTGTGATAATGTCAGATCACACAACAATTAAGATATTTAATGATTTATATGGCACCGCATTCCTCTGTGTATTCACACATTATGATTTGAGTAGTTTTCTGCTTTGTTTCATTTAAATGACCTTTGCTGTTTAGAGAAGATAAGAGAAGAGAAGAGAAGAGAAGAGAAGAGAAGAGAAGAGAAGAGAAAGAAGAGAAGAGAAGAGAAGAGAAGAGAAAGAAGAGAAGAGAAGAGAAGAGAAGAGAAGAGAAGAGAAGAGAAGAGAAGAGAAGAGAAGAGAAGAGATGACTTTATTGCTCCCACTGTGGGTAAATTTTATACATACAACAAGTAAGTGCAGAGAAAGACAGGTAGAAACACCACAAATGAGTGAAAAATGAAGTATAGAGAGAAAAGTAAGAAATCTGGTATTTATATAAATATTTATACAAATATAGATTTAGGATTGAAATCAGATATTAATTTACGTGTTTATATTGTTCACTTTGTTATATCAAACACAGTGAAGAACCACAACACCAGAGAACACAGAGGTTTGACATGATTATTAACTGTCATTTGTCCTCTGTATGGAATAGCCTTTCAGACACCTGTGTGAGAATACACTAAAAAGGCTTTTTGAGTCTTGTAGCTGCCTTGGGAAGAAATTAAAGTGAATTAGACTTATGCCCATAGAGTTAAATGTGCTCCATTTCAGACAGCAAACATGCATTCAAATGCTAAGCCATTCAGAAAGACTCCGTCTAGTCTAACCTCAAAGCCCATCACTTTCTTTTATATCTCTATGCATAATTCATCTGTCTTTGTATTTACAACCCTGTAAGAATTAACCTGTCACAGATCCAAGGGAAAAATGCCGACATATCTCTATCTGTCAAGTGCCCACCTCATATAGAGCATCCAACCTCCACATGTTCAAACAAGGCAGGGATATTATGCATCATCAGCTGACAGAAAACAAGGGACAGGGAAATTAAAAAGGCGAGGAGACAAAAGAGGTGGCAGGCGACTGAAAGAATAAATGATGACTTCCCCTCCTCTTCTGGAGTCAGGGGACATGTTGCATGTCATCTCGGTGTCTTGGTACGCAGTGGTGCGGTGATGATGTGCTGGGCACAGCCAGTTCAGAACAGAGTCAAGGGCAACGGGGTGACAGGAAGCTAAACGCTCCAACTGTTCCCTGTCTACAAACAAATATATGGATGAGTGAGTTTACCCTCATGAAAGAAGGGCACAGGGATCAAAGAGGGGCGATGGCACTTTCTGATATGACCTTTGAACTACTTTGTTATTTCTGCAATGAGATCTTGACACTCTACTCATAGTGATTAGGTTTCAACTGTTCTGCTGTGAATGCGAGCTCTGACAGGAAGTTTACTGAATGAAACAACTACTGTCAAGTTACACTTCTCACTTCTTCTAAAAAGTTTTGCAATTGACCATACACTGGAACGAAAGCCCAAAAATACCCTTCTAACTATGTCATTTAGGGTTTCATTTGCATAAAATTTAACATATAAAGAAGTATCAGAGAGTAGTCTTGGTCAAATTTTGATAGATTACCATACCTGGTGTTCTACCGCCCAAAGCAAATGTCAACACTGAGACTCTGAGGTGCATTCCCAGTACGTCTGAGGGTGCTCAGGGGTGTCCCATTGTCAAACTGTGATTGAGGGCTTTCTTACAGACATTTATGGCCATATTCCATAAATCTACTTTTCTGCACACTTTGCCTGAAGCCTTTATCCACAGTTCATAGCGTTTTGACTTTAAACACAGGTTAACCAGGAGAAGCCCAAAACAATACATAAAACCTAAAATGGGTGGACAGAAAACACTTCAGAAAAGATTACAAATGGCTTATTCAAGGACATCACATTACAGGAATGCAAGCATGAAGGATGAAGATTACACAGCAGTTCAACTGCTATTTCTGATTTATACCTAATGTTCATGTATTTAGAAAGAAGCATAATTATGTCTCTGCATTGTTAGTCATGTACATTACAGCCCGACCGATATGAGCTTTTTGGGGCTGATGCCGATACCGATATTGGGGGCTAAAAAACTCAATATCCGATATATTCACCAATAACTAATATATCGGCCGGTATATGAAATAAGAACATTGATCTACACAGGATATAATAGTCTTACATTAGATAATTGTGTACATGTGGATTAACAGTTGCATCTTTGTTTATCTCACAAAGATAACTGAAACAACTTTAAAACGCTGTATAATATTCTTATATCAGACTAATATGTGACCCCTGGGGAACCGCAGGTTGATTGTGAAAGTGAAACTGAACACGCTTTACTGTTCCTCTAACTCTCCGGCAACACAGACGCACACAAGCAGAGCGACAGAATCTCCGCGCAGCAAAAAAATTAATATATCACTTACATTTTGACCGATGTTAAATTAATTGTTGATACGCAATAATCAGCCCAATTAATCTGCAACCCAACCTGATTAGTCAGTCAGGCTCTAAAGTACATAATGGACGTTTAAATTAGGCCGGTGGTCTGGTAAAGGTTCAGTATGTGATCTTTAGTGGCATCTAGTCATTTTGTCAGTTGGGTAATAGTAAGTCCGGTCCACACTCAAACACAGTCGATGATGGTACAGCGCTTGAACCATTGATGCACTTGACGCTCTGTAGCTATGGAGCACAGTTTGGATTCTGGCCTTTGTTTGTGAACTGTGTGACTGAAATGTTTGATCACCCAGTATAATTTTGGATAAAACATTGTAACTCAGGCAGACAACCTCAAAATGACAACAGGGTTTAAACTGTTGTCAAGTATGAGTTATTAATGCAATATGCAACATTTGATGTGAACACACCTGCAGGCGGTATGTTTGGACTTTTTTTTTTTTTCTGGTTATCATCCCCAATATAAAATGCAAGGGAAAGTAGCCATCAGCATTTCTGTCTGTCTGATCATCCATTTGTATGCCATCCTTTTGCAGAGGATAACGGAAAGTCATTCAATATGTATGTACAGTATGTGGTGCTTTTTACTATTTTGCCCGTTGTCCATTGTTTTTTTCGCTCATGGTTTATGTCATTATTTTAGAGCAGAACTAAAAAAAAAAAAAGTCAATGTTTTCTAGTAAACTACATGTAAATTACTTGAGCGGCTCCTTTGCTGTCAAGGGGAAAAGTCAATGTGGGTGGGGCTCTTGTTTTTAGATGCATCAGTAGTAGATCCCATTTGGAAAGTGTTCCCGTCGGCCAGTCTGTCAATCTGTTCCTTCATCCATCAACCAGTTAATCCACATATATCTAAGAGGCAATGTCTCTGAAATAATGACGTGAAAACTGACGCAAATGTTCAAAAATGAAGCTCAAAGGTCACCATGAATTAACAAAACACATTTTTGGCCTTAACCACCAATAAATGATGAAACTGCATGAACTGAAAATGACGCAAGAATTTTGGAGAAGCTGCTGTTGACATTAGAAACTGTTGTAGTCAGATTTATGGAAGCCTAATAAAAGGAGAGTAGATATTTAAGCCTGAGTTAACTTCTTTTGGAACTTGGGAGCTGCACAAAAATCTAGGCAACACAAACAAACCATTTAATTCTGAGCTTTGAATACATTTTTAATATTCGGCCAAAAGTACTACTGTTCCCGAACCACAGCCAAGCATCAAGTAAAACCAAACATTATGTAGAAATGGAAATGTAACTCACACACTCGGCAACTTACAACCAATGTGATGATCTGCCCGTGACCTCTCAGCCTTTCAGTGGTCTAAAATCTCTCTCTTTCCACAGTCTATTACGTCAATTCTTGTGGGCATGCAAGACACAGATTCAAAGTTCACAATGACTCCGGTCTTTGCCAAGGAAGATAAGTCTGCTGCAGCGATGGTCAATAACATGGCAGCCTCCAAGCAGCTTAGTGGGAGCTCTTGTCTCATCTTTTCTTCCCTAAGCCTCTGAGGGGGCCATGTGGTGATATGGCAGCCGCAACCTCGTTCATCCATTCTGAGAAAGCCGAGTAAAGTTCAGAGGAATTACAAGAATCTACCCAGCTTGGCTCAGAGTAGTTGGAATGAGCAGCATTACTAAATTGGTCTCACAAATGTTTATACAATTGCCAGCGTGACGTGGATGAATCAGCATGAACGTAGACGCTGTGGAGCATGTGGGCAGATGACACCTAACTCAGAGCTTGCGTTCATTCATTTCATAAATCTACTGCCAGATTGCTCAGACATTAGATGTTAAAGGGAGAAAAAAAAATGTCTGTGAAGTCTTTCCTCAAAAACTTTCCTTTCCACATTTCAGACCACAAACTCCACAAGGAAAAGGAAGGTTTTTCTAATCAGTGGAGTACTAATCCAGACACTACACCACCAAAGCATATGTGCACAGAAATACCTGTAAGTGTGGTATGTTTAAGAAAATAAAATGTATATGGGTGTTTCTATGAAACTGGGTTCATTTTGGTATCTGGCACTTTACCAGTTTTTTAGCCCCAATAATAAAAGACAAATTTAGACATGTTTCCCCAGGGATGTACCTAATGATGACCTCGGATAAATACAAAAAAGTTATACTCTTGCTCTTAGCCATCCCAAAATTAATGAACTTTTAGTAAAACATTGGAACCAAAAATAAGGCCAAAATTTGGACACTACACAAAATATAATTTTGGGAGAAAAAAAAACTGTACCAAACCGAATAAACTTGCTTCATAACATCAGTCTATATCTGGTTTGAATTTTTAGCCCCCATGACCTGTTTTTAGGACCATTTTCACAGAAGCACCCAAATGTGTCTGTTTTAATATGTTTTAACTCTTTAAAATCTGACATGTCATCACTGACACACCCTGCAGCTTGGATGGCTGTAACTCTTTCACTGTTTGTGCAACTGGAAAAATTCAAACAGTTTCTGAAACCTGTGCTTTATAGGCTTTATTGGGTCAGTACGGTAATTTCACTCACACCTGTACTAGAAACTAGAGATGAAGCCATTTTAGCAGTATTATAACATGTACTAAATTGTGAATGAGTGCTAGATTTTGAAAGTTCTAAATGCTCTGGAAAAATGGGCAAAAGGAGTCACTCCCAGCATATTATCTAACCTTTAGTTAGTCAAAATAATAATAAGAAAAAAATTCCAGATGGGCCATTTTAGGCTTAGGGTTTAAAGGGTTAACAGTGCAGTCTTGTAACTGTGTTATATTTACTGCTGCCTATCTTGGCCAGGATTCCCTTGTAAAAGAGGTTCTTTATCTCAGTGGGATTTTTCCTGGTTAAATAAAGGTTAAAAAAATTGGAAAACTAGAGAATTTTAGTTTCATAGCTTTATTCAGTAACACAAACTGTCAGCAAACAGTCATTTAAAGATTCATCACTGGCCTTCTGGTAACAATACACAACATAACAAGAGACTCAGATTTGGCTTTGGGCGATCCTCAAACACAGGCTTCTCACATGGAGCCAGTACATCAAATCACCTAAATCCTTACACCTTGAGGGAAAAGAGTCTTGTGTGAGTTGTGGTGATGTAAACTTTATCTAGGTTTCGTCGAAACTGAGAGAAACAGAAATTTCAACAGTTTCCTGGATTTGAACAGAAATGTCTGCTTTGATTTATTATTGGATTTAATGGAGCAGATGAACGGAACTCAAGCCATTTTGAGACTCCTAGTTTTAGCAGTCATTCTGTATGAGTTTGGGTTTTATGTGTGCATGTGTCTGTTTTATACGACTGTATTCAAGTAGTCAAGGAATAAAAAACAGTTCTATTGTTGAGGACAGAAGGTGTTTTTTTATTCAGTACAGTGACAGAATTTGTTCCTACTGTAAAATTCAGATTTTGCTGACAAGCAAAATAAAAAATATAATTATGGGAGAAAAAAAACTGTACCAAACCGAAACTGTGGCCCAAAAACTGAACGGACCAAACCGTGGGCCACCTGCACTATCACACCCCCACTCATAGTCCATTTTTCCGCAATATTCTCCCACTACTTGCTAAAAACAGAGAAGAAGAGAAAGCTGAAGAGTAAAAACACACTGAATTTTCGTGTGTCTGATTCTGCTTGCAAATCGCAGGCGTATAATGAAACCCTGCTCTTATTGAAGTGGATGATATGGCCTTGCACTTTTATGAATTAGCAACAAATCCACCAAAACCAACCTGACTTTGACTGAAGCGAGGCAAAGGAGTGCTGTAATTAAAAACACTGTCATGTCTGTTAACCATATCAAAAATGATTATGCGAGGTTTTCAGTGCAGTTGTCTCTGAGCGGGCATTCTTCTGTGCTAACAGCAATTGTTCATTAAGCCTATGTAGAGCAGTAGGGTAATAATTATCTCGCCTGGGACTACTCAGATGTTTCTAATTGGATAATTTGTGTTAATCACTGAAAAATGCTGAATATTAAAAAAAGTCTTCTTGTCCATTAATTTCATGCGGAATCACAGCTTAGGAATACAGTGTTACACATATTTGGTAATAACAGCGATGTCAAATTAACCACCCTTACCCTTCTAAATGACATTTTATCAGTTTAACTGTGCACGGTAAAGGCTGTTTTAACTGGCACACTGTCTCTTTTAAAGCAGGAGAAAAGAGAGAGAGAGACTTAAAGCAGTGTTGAGTGATTGTGAGTGACAGTGCCACAGTGCACCACGGGAGAACAGACTTAATACCAACACATTTTGAAGAACCCCTGAAGGTCTGCAGCTAAAAATAAAAACAGGGCTAACTCCCTGATGCTGAACACCTGTCCTAGACACCGTTTATCCTGGACTCTCTTTTATTACATGTCTAAACATCCAAGCGAAAGCATTCCAAAAATTAAAAAAAACAAAAGAGAGTATCTTTACTATTTCATCTAAAACTTGTCCACTACTGTGAAAGATTTATGCCCTTTTCATGAGCGCAAACACTGACAAGACGATATATGGCCCAGCTTTGAATGGACACAAAAAAAAAAAAAAATCCCTGAGCGACAGACATGGGAATCATAAGCAAAAGGCAGCACAGAAGGGAGCGGAAGAATACATCTAGGATTCTTTGACCACCGCTATGAGGCGAGGCAACTCCTGGGGAAACCGATTAGGCTGGTCTCACAACTGCAGGCAACTTAGCGATTGTCTAAAAGAGCTCATTTGCATGCTCCTCTCATCTCCCACAAACTCTCAGGAAGCACCAGTGGATAAGGTCACCAGTGTCAGTCTGCCTGTGTGCCGGCCGAGAATGTAAACACATCAAACACACAACAGCCGTTTAGGAGAGTGCGGGAGGAGCATGTGGTTTTGATCATCTGGACAATGATGACCTCAAATTCATGTCAGAGGTAACAGACATCCTCCCAGACAAATGAAGGGACATCTGAAAAGGGCATAATGAAAACAGTGACTCCAACTTATCGCACAGCTTCCGTAGTGTGTATGTCATCCGACTGCAGCGGTCTAATTTATTCATTCCTGCACGAGTGTGACAATAAACATGGTAATTTTCAGAAGTTAAAGAAGAAATACTAATCCATAGGGGACTGCATTTGCAGAGGAAATCACAATAACACTAAAAAATGAAAAATAATTCTACTCTCAAGACTTCTGTTTTTTTTTTTTTGCTTTTTTTTTTTTTAAGTGTGACGTAAGCTTTCTTGCTGTACAGCTGCTTTCAGTAGTAGGCAGGTACTGTGACTAATCCTCTGTGGACAGAAATTAGCTAAAATACTGTTAAATAGTGACTCACATGGAAGGTACTACTCAAAAGTACCTATTCTTGGTCTACATCAACCTTTCTGTAGCTAGAAAAATTGCAGAAATCTGTGTTTTTTCTTCTGCGCCTTGCTCACTTTCAGGATGTGGTTGAGTTCATTTGCCTTATTCAACACTGCCTGTCACTATGATGTGAGCACTGGGATGACGGTGTTGAACTGTCATAAACCAACACAGAAGCTGTAAATGCAAGTTGATAAACTGAAAAGCAGCGTACCACATACAGTCCATCTTTTCTAACTCCTCTGCATCCACTACATGTATTCATATATTATAATCAACAGCAGATTTACTTACCGGCGCCCTTGACACTGCGCCCCCTGTTTGAACATGTAAAATGTTGAAAATAATAGAACTGCTCATGTCAGGATTCGAACCTCGGTCTCCCACCTGTCTCTGATAGACCATAGTGTTACTTTCTGAGCTATTCATCCATATGTACTTTGGAGCTCAAATTAATGCACCCCAAGGCTTTCCTATCTCTGGTATTGGATGGGGAGGGGGCTACTGTGCCATTTATGACAAGAGTCTATATGGTAAGGGTGGTTAGATCTAAACTAGACTGAAGTCTAATCATGAAGAGACAACTGTAAGCAGCATTTGGGTCTGCATGAAAACCCAACGGGTAGCCACAGAAGCTATGGAATGTATAATTATACAGTGGAGACGATAGAACTGCATGGACTGAATATTAAATATCTTTGAATGCAGCCAGTGATTGAGTGAATCATAAAAAGTTGTCAAACATAGATCTATACCTCTACTGTATCCTGTTGTTTCTAATTTTAAATAATTTGGAATGTAACAGCATTCAATGCCAAAACTGAGAACGACCTTATTAAAGCCAACTCTTTACTTTAGTTCCAAAAGTGGTCACATTAGTGAGGTTCAACTGTATTTATTTTATAAGTGTATGATAAAAATAAATAAATAAATAAATAAAAGTTTTATGTGATTTGAAGCATTTGTAATGTTAATTTTGCTTCGCTCCCCGCCCCCCCCT
>JAPQRP010000011.1:30660869-30673442 GCA_037367295.1 Apogon hyalosoma | reverse complement strand
ACTGACAAAAACAGTGCTTTTATTCATTCCATGTTTTCTTTTGTCTGTTTTAGTCACATGATACACACAGGAGTTAGCACTTGATTGCATAACCATTGTTTCTGACGACTTTTGATGGTCTAAGAATTTTTTTTCCGTGACTGTACATGACTGCCCTAGTGTTTAGACCTCAACAATTTGTCCAAATATGTCACCAAGGTCTGTGTATATTGGCATGTGTCGGTGAATATTTATGTGCGCCAATCTTGTACAAGCGCCGCTGTATTTCGGGACTTGTAATCGAACACTTCTATACTCCATCCGGGTGTACATTAATCTCTGCTGCAGCGGTAGCATATTGCCTTGTATGCACTGCTCTCTATCCCTGACCCAGTATGCTGTGTGATCCTGCCTACAGCCTCATTTGTCTCCATCAGGGGACAGGCGAGGTTACGACTCACCAAAGCGCAGTACGTTTCTGGCGGATCTCCACACGTGATATTTGGGGGGTCGAGGGCCACTCGCAGGTACTTTGTCATGTCAGTAGCTTCCGGCTGACAGGCCATGTAGTCCCACGCCAGACCCTCCTCTGTATAGATCTGGGACTTGCACACATCATAGTGTCCCCAGGCCGCTGGGTAATGTTGCATGGCATGTGCCACGCTGGCGCACACTGCTTGCAGGGTGAACAATAAAGACCAAAGCATTGCTGATCTCATTCTGTATGGCCGTTGTGGAATTTTTTTTTTCTCTTTTTATCTTTACAGCTGCTCCTGCACCACAAAAAGGATATCGCTGGAAATGTTCTAAATTAGCTGCAGCTTTGAGCAATGCAATAAAGCATTTGGGAACTGCGGCAGCATCTTGCTAGTGTTCTAATAGCAGCTTCAGGCAACGATTAGCCCCCATTCAGTTATTTTGTCTTTGATTGCCACCACTTGTGCCTGGCTGATGATGTGTGTCAACAAGTGAAAGTCTTCACAAGGGCTGAGTGTTCAAAGGGTCAACCAGAGGTAAAGACGGGATCCACAGAGAGGTGACGCTCACAAGTCACTGGCTGTCAGATGGTGAAGCTTGATTTTCTGTCAGTTGTGGTTTTCGCTACAGGCATCATCCTAAAGGACAAAAGAGAAAAGCAATTAGAGGAAGAAAACAGGTCATATATACTGTAAAATTTTCTCCATAGTTTGACAACTTTCAAATGGAACAGCCAAGAAACAAAACCTTAAAACCTTGAATGTTGCATATATTAATGGATATATGTAGGCCATGTGTTTAGAGGACATTATAAGACCCTAATCTTAGCCATAACCTTTACCCATGAAAACCCAGTGTTACTTTTATAGCAGTTCCCAAATTAATTTTTCTCTATATTTAACCTTCCTTAAGTGATTTATCACCATTTATTGTAATATTATCTTCAGTATTTTGTGCTTTTTCTGTGTAAATCATGTGTTTTCCTACATTTAATTATCTGGTCATGTAGATGCTCATAAAAGCTCAGCGTAAATTCAAAGGTTATTATATGGGTGCTTCTATTAATCTGGTCCCTAAAAACAGGACATGGGGGCTAAAAATTCAAACCTGACGTAGACTAATGTTATGAAGCAAGTTTGGAAGCGTTTTGGGTCTATTTTAAAAATAAATACTTACTGAGATAAAAGAGAAACTATTTTTCAGATAAAACGCATTATTTTTAATACAAAAATCTATGTCACGGTCTGCTCTGGGCGCGCCGCCGGCTCCTCCCCCTCCACTCCAATCACCAGATTCACCTGTTGCGTGCTGCAGGGCTGCGGGTCATTAGAACCAAATTTATTTAAGGTCGGGTTCTGCAGCCATGCAGCGTGGGATCATTGCCTTTCACACCACGCCATAACCCGGACTTTTCATCTCTACCCTGCTACGGACTCCAACTGATTCCTCCAGGTTTTTGTTTTGTTCTTTACATCTTGTGTTTTTGTTTCCCTTCAGTACTGAGCAACTGAGTTCATTCGTTCACCCACGTCATAACAATCTACATGTAATACGGTCAAAAGGACACAAAAATGCCCTACTTTTTTTAATATCTCTGTATTTATTTCACAGGTACATTTTGGAAATTGAACTAATTATGCAAGGCAGAGTGTTTCACAAAAATGACCGCTGTTGCAAAATCATCCAGAATTTATATATGTTTAAATATGCAGGTTCTGCATGTAACGCGAGAGGACACAATGGGTTACACACGAAACCTGAAATGAGACTGCCGATTCATGAAAAACCTGCATGTCTGGATTAGAAAAACCACTAGGATCATCCAATTTAACACCGTCTCTTTATTTAGAGTGGTTTATAAGACCATTTCAAGCCATATTTTCAAGATAAAATGCATTGAAACCTAGGTAGTTTTTCATGTCCCAATTTTGGTCCTATTTTTGGCCCCAATATGTTTTTAAAAATTCATTAATTTTGGGATGGCTCAGAGCAAGAGTATAATTTTTTTTTTTTTTTCATTTATCTGAGATCATCATTAGGTACATCTTGGGGGGAAATATGTCTAAATGTGTCTTTTATTATTGGGTCTAAAAAGCTTAAAAAAAAAAGTGCCAGGTACCAAAATGAACCCAGTTTCATAGAAGCATCTATATCAGAACAGATAAAAATGAGGAAAAAGTGATTTTTTTCAGCAAATCTGTCATTAACTGAAAATAAACCAAGCGTCTCCATCCACTGTCACTGATCCAACTCCATGGGTTTTACTGGTGAATCAATGTTGTAGAAGATGACGGTGTTTCCATGTTCACTACGGAGCCTCTGAACGTCCAAAAGGGTCATATCTGATGACCATGAAAAGATGACAAACTGTATTTTACACCAATTATTTACATGGATTGATAGGATTAGCGGATCTTCGGGTATTAAACAGTTAGAGGTAGACGGTGGATATTTGGGTCTTAAAACCATTTCCTGCCATACTGAGTGGCATTTTTATAGAATTGTTACTCGTGTTACTACTTGAATACTTCTCATCTCATCTTCCTTTACAGTAGCTACTAAAAATGTGCAAGGCTTTCTTCATTAAGGTGGTAATAATTTGGTAGGTGATGGCAATGCACCTTAAAGCTGGGTAGGAAATGGACAAAAGAAGTCCACTGTGAACTCGTGGTCAACCACCAATGGACTTTTCAGGCTAACAATGGAGCATAAAGAAGCTCTTAATTCTTCAGCGTTTGCTTTCTAATCAACAGATATCGGTCCCGAAAAGCCTCTATTCGAAAACGGATAAAAGCCGAACTTAGTCAAACTCATGAACACAAAAATAAACACTGAACATCAACATCAAACACCAAACAAATTCAATAAATCTGCAAGTGAATGTAGAACTAAATAATATATTTGTGATTTTTCTCTGTTTTTAACTCTTATTTTCCCTCAAAGCCCCTAATTCTAGCAGTGGAGACTAAAAATACCATCAGCCACTCGTGGAGCCAAAATCACTGAATAGTTTGTAAAACGTCCGTCTGTGTCAGATTAATGGATCAAACTGTGGAAACATGGTGACTCTCAGCTGAAAATTGCACATTCTAATCTCACCCTAGATCTTACACATTGAACCATTCTATTTTGAGCTTTCGTATTGATTTCACAGATGAGTATGTTTTTATTTAGCAAATTATATTGTTTTTTTTTCTGTTTAGGATTATGCATTTGGTTTGTTGTTTTGCTTTTATTTTTGACTTTTCTTATGTACTGTTACAGGTTTTGTTGTTAAATGTACAACCTCATGAAACTGCTGCTTTGAAAAGCTGAAAAAAAAAAGCTATAACTGTCATTCATTTATTTATTTATGTATGTATAGGGACGTACATTTTGTCCCCATAAGGCAAGCAAGTTTTCACAAATTTGGAACAAAAACAAATTTTACTAGAGGTTGACATAAAGTGGATGTTCTGAAGTCTGATAAATATTTTGGAGCAGAAAAAAAACTGTCAGTTCATAACATGTAGCTCACACCTTCTTGAAAACGACAGTTACTGCCTTAAATCAACCATATTTAGATAAACTTAACACCTGTCAAGTTTAAAGTCAACCTGAAAATCACACTAGTCATAAAATCCAGATGGGAGTATTTTTTTTTCTCTTTAACTATTAATTTCCTTCATTGTCAGCGATTCTGGAGAAATGAACTGATCCTCAACAACTTAATGAGTCAGTAATTTACCCTTAATCTCATAAATTCCCAGAGCCCGCACACACACACACACACACACACACACACATTGCATTTTAATATACAGGGTGTCCCAAAAAAATCTGACATCATTTCATCACCTAATAATTTGTTTAAAATTTGTTTGCTGTTTTTGCTCAAAAAAAGTGTAATCGTTTTTATTGTTCTGTTTTCAGGAATAGACATGCCTTTTACTGCAACAGAAAAGGCGTTCTGTGTATTGAAGTACACCCAAACTCAGTCAAACGTGAATGCGCAATGTAAATTTGTTAGAAAATTTCATAAACAAGCGCCAACAGGAAAGCAGATTTGGACGTGGCATAAGAAGTTCAGAGAGGAAGGATGTTTGTCGGAAAAAAACAACTCTACTAATAACTTGATGTGTGCCGCATCACAAGCGGTGCGCACATTGAACATCTGTAATAACTTTGGAACGTTATAAAATTACCATCCCCCAGAATTTTTAGTTTGAAATTTGTAGAATAAGACATTTTATGTCCGAAATCAGTCCTGTTAAGTATCATTTCTCCTGACCATGTAGTCACTCCAATATGGACGTCTCAAATGATGTCAGTTTTTTTGGGACACCCTGTATTTAAAGGGCTATCTATTGACTTATATTTATTTTTTGGACGTCTATTACGATTACCACAAACTATTTGAACCTTGGCTGAAACAGGTCTTTTTTGCATTTGTATTATTATATCACGGAGACAAGCTCTGTGTCCCCACAAAATGAGCTGGTCCCCAAAATCTACAAAGTAAACAGGTTTATACATAATTTAAAAAAACACTATCTCACATACATATACAGGACAAACAAACACAACATATATTTGACGTCAGTGATAATGTTACCGAAAACTGCATGTAATTGAACCCTCCTTGCCTGCAAAGTCATATCTGCATCTGATTTTCATAAAACAAAAAAAACAAAAAAAAAAGATTTCCATGCCTCATCTTGCAGCATTTAAACGACTCCTACTTCAGCTCATGCGTCTTCATATCTGATTTTGAAGTTGCGTTTGTCCCGATGCCTTCAAAGGCATTTGGGAAATATTAAAGTAAAATTGGGAGACAGAAATGGTCTATTTGAGGGATTGTACGTTTCTCAGAGCTATCACAAGCCATCAGTCAGATGGCCTAACTCGTCAAGTAATGGTGCCTGGCAGCAGTCTTTGGAGACTCGCACGACCTCAACAACTCAAATAAAAAAAAGTGTGTGTGGCAGCAGGTAAAAATAAAATGGATATACAGCTGCCTCCAACAGAGTAATGATGCTGTAAATAGGAGTTAAGTTACTGTTGACTGTCAGTGTGCTTGTATCTTTACTTTGTAGATGGCCTGAGGTTTCGCCTTAGAAATCCCCCAGAGTCGCTGCTCAGTAGAAAAAAAGTGCTTACATTTCATATCCAATCTAAGCAGTTTGTGCATGAAGTATAATTCAACTGCAGCAGTTCACATTGTCTAGTGAAGGACTCCAGTTTAGAGGGTATTTCCTATTTTCATTGTCCTACTCGTCCCACTACAAATCTATGTTGACACATGTGAGTTTGTTCTTCAGCGGCCGCCGCTGCCTTAACACTGTTCCTGTGTTATTGTTGCACTGAATGAAGACGTGCAATGAACCTCAGCCCTTCAAAGTGCTCTCCTAAGCTTGTTCCATTATCCACCTCGTACGATGAAAAGGGCGCAATGAACTCAAGAGACGGACGCAGGAACAGCTCACCTTCAAACTACGAGTTATTTAAAATGTGTCGACAGCACAAGTAAAGTCAGCATCTTAACATCATTTATTTATTTATTTAGTTATCTATTTAATCTGTTTTATTTATTAGGGACCATGTGCAATTTTGAACAGAAATGTTGCCATTTAATGCATCGTACTAGAGTTAGGCTTTGGCTAATCCTCATCCTAATCATCCTTTTCATGGAATTCTCATTTAGGGATAATTATCATTATCACACAACATTTTTTCACAGTCATGAGTAAATTAACTTATTAAATTATTAAATTATAAAATAATTTATAGTGATGTATACACTGCCCACTGGGAAAAAAATGCCCCTCTGGACTCAACAGAGCAAATAATTTAGATCCTTCGATTTGATATTTACTGCAATGATTAATGTAACACATTATTTTTTAATTCATTTTTATACCTTTTTTCTTCTTTTATTATGAGTTCCAAATTATTTTTCTCTATTATTTACCCCCCCCCAAGTGATTTTTCAGTATGTATTCAGTGAAAATCCAATATTTTTCTGTTTAATTTACTGACCATGTAGGTTTTCATAAAAGCTCAGAGTAAATTCAAACATTATTTTATCAAAACAGAGAAAACTAAAGAAAAAGTGTCAGCAAAATACACTATTAAATCACCATAAAAGTGAGCAGTTACAACCACTGTCACTTATCAAACTGTATGGGTTTATTGGTGAACCAGTGTTGCAGAAGGGGATGGAGTTTCAATACGTAGCCTGTGAAAGTCCAGAGGGCATGTCTGAAAAAAGGTGACACCCTGCATTTTACTGGAATCATTTAAATGTTCGAGTAACAAAATTGGTTTAAAAGGGTCATATTTTGCTAAATCTGCTTTCATTAGTCTTTGGTTCATTTATTTGTGTATTTGGACCCTAATAGTTCATAAAGTTTCAGTTTGAACCCTCCAGGTGCTGCAAAGCTATCTTTATATTAATTTTGGCAAAAATCTAGTGGATTTCTACAGCTTGTTTTAATCCCTCCTTAATTTCTTACGTCTATAACTAGTTATGTCACGACATTTGCACATATAAGGTTAAGACTTCCAATAAACATTTCTCTGAGTTTGACATAATTAGCAGCAGTGGTTGTAGTCCATATTGAAAATATGTCTAAACTTCAAGCGCGTTCCCTAAAATGTTAAGCTGTTGGTTGAACAGGACAGAGCAGCACAGCCAACAACCTGGAAGGGGTGGGGCATGATGTGGCTCATTTGCATTTAAAGGGCCAGCGCTCAAAAAAGACCATTTTTTGTGTCATTAGTCAAAAATAGGGTTGAAGATGGAGCTGTGGAGTTGAATTAATGAAGAATTCAGACCCAACCATAGCATTTACAGTTTATGTAGACCACATGTTTTAAAATGCAGAATTCCATTTAAAAAAGCGAAAGTTATTTTTAATTCACATTTTCGATCAGTAGATGCTTTTTTTTTAGCTGTTAATGTCAACATCAATTTGATGAAGTGCATAAAGACTGGACTGTAATTTCAATGGAAAAAGGTCGTGTGGTCTGATGAGTCTAGACTGACCCTGTTCCAGAGTGATGGGATCAGGGTGAGACGAGAGGTAGCGGAAGTCATTTCCCATCATGCCTAGTGCCTACAGAGGTTGACTAAGTGGGTCAGGTGCAAAAAATTCTGGAAACAAGTCATTGCAAAAACAAATGTGTGTTTGAATGA
This sequence comes from Apogon hyalosoma, assembly GCA_037367295.1. Lineage (NCBI taxonomy): Eukaryota > Metazoa > Chordata > Actinopteri > Kurtiformes > Apogonidae > Apogon > Apogon hyalosoma. Next base: position 30,665,809 of record JAPQRP010000011.1, on the reverse strand, counting down.
ATGTTTTGAAATGTTCTTAAAGTCTGACTTTACATTATCAGATAAAACACAGAATGTTTAATGTGTTTAATTTTTTTTTTAAATTAATCTCCTTATGCCTTTTAAACATGTTCATATCATTGGATCTTTTACGTTTTATTTTTTATATTATTTTTCAACTTGTGTCTTTTGACTATTTTTTAAATCTCATTGTGTTTTTAATTATTTAATTTTTTATATTATTTTTCAACTTGTGTCTTTTTTAATTATTTCATTTTTTATATTATTTTTCCATCACATCTTTCACAACAAATTCACCTTCTATGACATTTTGTCTTCTTTTTTTTTGTCTTGTTTCATCTTTTACAAATAATTTCAAGCTAAAAATAACCCTCTGGTTTCTGCAACTTTCAATCAGCACCAAAAATCTGTCTTAAAATAAAACACTATTCTTGTAACACTTATAAGATTAAATATATGTTCATTTGATTGGAAAATCTTCTAGTCTTTGTGTTGAACATGAGAAACCTTAAACTTCATCACCTCAGCTATCTCTGTCTCTATTTTCATCCCTTGACTTTATTACTCTCTTTCTGTTGTCGGATAATGGAACACTTTGGCGCGCTGAATTGCATCGGAGATCCTCATTCAGCGCAGCAATATTACAGACGGAGTTAACAGCATTTAGACGGCGTCGGTTATGGAGGAACGTGCTCACACACGTCAACAAACATTAACACAAGTGGGTCTATCAAAATAGAAAATACCCCTAAACTGCAGATGAATTATGTTAACTATGCAGAGTCTGTGTTTACTCTTATGAAAACATGTTTATACATTAAACTTATTTAATCATGTTTTCCCTTTTTCTAAGGCCCTCACATTTTCACGGAGCTGCATCACATTAGTTCTAGCTAATATTAAGATGTTCATAGTGTCTGGTGTAAGCAGTATGGTCATACAGCAACACCATTTGGAGAGGTCAACCCATAAAGACCCAAATAGAACCATCTACTGATGTAAACAGTTTAATATTTGGTGATCCACTAATTCTATTAATGCATGTAACGAACGTTCAGAGGCTCCGTAGTGAACACTGAAACAGAGTCATCTTCTACAACATTGATTCATTTTGATCAGTGACAGTGGATGGACACACTTGATTTATGTTCAGTTACTGATATCTTCACTAAAAAAGTCACTTTTTCTTTGTTTTTTATCTGTTTTGATGTGATAACCCTCAAGTTTTATCTGAGGTTTTAAGAACATCTGTATGATTAGTAAATCAAATATAGGAAAATGCCTGATTTTTGAGAGAGAGAGAGATAGTGATAGTAGTGGGTAAAATACTGTATATCTCATCGGGAGCATCATCTTGTAACAGCAGTTGAAGCAGCTTTACTCTTGACCTTTCAGGTTATAGGTGCTTCTGTGAAACTGGTACCTAAAAACAGGACATGGGGGCTAGAAATTCAAACCAAATGTAGACTAATGTTTTCCAGATCAAATGCACTGACACCTAGGTAGTTTTTCATGTCCCAATTTCGGTCCTATTTTTTGGCCCCAATATTTTATTGAAAATTCCTTATTGTTTGGATGGCTCAGAGCAAGAGTATAATTTTTTTTTTGCATTTATCTGAGGTCATCATTAGGTACATCCTGGGGGGGATATATGTCTAACTTTCTCTTTTTATTATTGGGTCTAAAAAGCTGGAAAAGTGTCAGGTACCAAAATAAACCCACCTGCCCCCTCTTACTGACAGTTACAGCAATATAAAAAAAGCCAATGTGATCTAATGGGATGTAGTCCTTCATTTTAATGAACACAAGTCACCTGCAGGTTTGAGGAAGCCAAATTTATATTTTTAAAGATATTTGTTGCGGCATCTTTAGAAGTGAAAAGACACAGTCATACCTGATGCATGTATGTATGTATTTATTTTATTTTATTATTATTATTATTTTTTTATTTTTTTTTTGTGTAACATCCTTACAGTACATCTTTACACCCTACCTGCTGCATTAGACAGAAATAGTTCAGGGACGTTTGTAAAAAAAGAGAATCACAAGACCCCTATACCCCAGAACCATATGAGGCTCTAAAATAACTGGTTTGACTTTCTGAATTGGTTTTACCGTCTGAAAAAGGCCTGACTAAAACTTCAACATTCATTTATGTGCATGCTATATTTAGAATGTTTTTGTTGCTTTTTCTTGTCATCATATGGTCTTTTCCCACTGGAACTGAGGCCCTGAAGTGCTCTTAAACCTAGTTCACTGGACAAAAGGTCATTTCTGCAGCCTGGTTCTTGTGTCACTGTGTTTCTTTGGATACATTATTTATTATTCAAACCAACAGACAAACAAATCAATCGAGGCTAAGGTTTTACAAGACAAATTTGTTGGTTTGGAGTAAAGCGATAAAATTACTTGATTCAGCTAAGAATCTGGCTGAAAATCTGTGACGCTTTCATGTATAAAATGTAGAATTTTGGATATTTGTCAATTTGTGTGTTTATCACCAGCATTGATGTGCTGTTAATTTTTTTTTTCCTTTTTTTATGGATTTGGTGGATAGACTTTGATTATGTGATTATAATGACAATAAACAGTACATTTTTATTTTGCCTTTTAGGTTTAATTTCTTACATTGTGGCCTTAAACACTGCAGGATGATATTTTCTGATTTGGGCCAATATTTGTATCACCAAATACAATGTCTTTGCACCAATATTGTGTTATTACCAAACCCCCAAAGGGGAGGTGAGGGTATTGTTTTTGGTTTGTTTTTTTTGTTTGTCTGTCTGTTTGTTTGTCAGCAACATAATGCAAAAACTACTGGACCAATTCCCATGAAATTTACAGGAAAGGTGCGAGGTGGTTCAGAATAGATCCCATTAAATTTAGTGAATGTAGGTCAAAGATCAAGGTCAAGGTCACCAAAAATGTATTTTTGCAATGATAAGAGATAGGGCAAATCAGGTAAAATGTTTGCGAGGGGCGGGGTTTGTTGTATTAAAGGTTTTTTCATCAATTTGTGTGTTTGAGTCTGTGTTCATTCAGAGATAATGTGATGGACTAAAAAAAAGTAATATGGTGTCCATATTTCTTCATTAGGGTGATAAATAACAACAAAAACAAAATAAAGAAACCAAACGTCAGTCAAAATAAAATTTTAAATACTGGCTCCGACAAAGAATTTTACAATTGGTGCATCCTGACTTTAAACTGGAAAGGAATATGGGAATGTTTTTGCTTATATTGTCTAATAAAGGATAAATATTTGAGTAATATTTATAAAATGAAATTTCTAAATGAGGTGTTGTGTCTTTATTTATGCACACACACACACACACACACACACACACACATGCAGCCAGGCTTCATCGCTCCTATACCGACATACCGGGACATTAAGATTCAATATTTTAAGTTGGCCAACTTGTCTTGGGCTGAAAATGGTGTCAGTCTGAAAGGAGTTTTGACCAAATCGAAGCCAATTACTGCCTTCCTTCTCTCAATCTAATACCCCTTTTACAAAATGACTACAGGCTTGAATACATCCCATCTGAAATGAAAGATGTTCATGTGAGCCCGAGAAATTATCTGCACTGCAATTTGGACTCTGCAGACCCTTCAAAGTGATTCATGTCAGGAGGTATGGATGGCAGGTTTCATAAGACTGACATCCAGCGGGAGGCGGACAGGAAACCGGTAGATGGAAATAAAAAAAAATGCAATGGAGGAAAAAAAAAAAGAATTTTGGCTCTTTCAATGTGCTCATGTCAATCAACAAGGCTCCTAAGAAGAGGCCAATTACAAATTTGATAACATCGCTTGAGCTTTGAGTGATGAATAAGTCATTTCTTTATGGGGAAGCGTGTATCAAATTTCATAAATATAAATGTCAGTCCCTGATCTGAGATGCATCATGGGATAGGTCGCTCATTGCATATGCTCACACACACGTGGACACACACATACCTAGATAAACCCTCCTTTCATAACACAGAGGTTGACTTTCATTATAAGACAGTCAAATTAGGTACCAGTGGCAGGGTGGGAGAGGTTGCTTATCTTATTTTTATTTAATAGGGAACATTCAAAGCTAATAAGTGACGGCAAATGGAGCCAACCACAGGGATATTGGATTTAATTCATACACACCTGGAGTAATGCAATCTATACAGATGAAAGAAAGGGGTATGAAGGGTGAGAACCTCCATGGACTGGCACCGTTCAACATCAGAGCAGAACTAAAGTGAAACCACAAAATACAGAACTGCTCAAATTACTATTATGGAAAAACCTGACTTTTTTTTAAGTGTACAATACATCTTTTAACAATGTGCACTGCTGAAAGTTAATTTATCTGCTTTAATCAGTTCCTCCAGGACACTGGTTCCAAACCTTTCTTGGCTCATGACCCCATTTTAACATCACACATTTCTGGCAACCCCAGACATTGAAAACTGAGACATTTTTTTGCTAAAATTAATTTGCTTTTGATCATGTAATAGTTTGCTATACTATGTTCCAAATAAACATTAATTTTAGACGACATTTAGGCTATATAATGTATATTATTATGGACGGAGGCAGTAAAGCCAGGTGTAGATTACTGCACAAAGGGAGAATTTGATTTCAAACAAGTTGTTTGTTTTTTTATTGTTTTTATTTTTTATCAATTACTAGAAAATTCAGGCGACCCCATTTGAATTCCAGTCGACCCCACGTGGGATCCTGCCCCCAAGATTGAAAAAGACTGCCCTAGGATGTTAAGAATGCCTCAGTCAAATGTAGAGTTGTAACTTGTCCAGTCACTACCCAGCCAATATCAAAATCAGAATCCTTTTTATTGTCATTCATTTAGAAAACATGGACGAACGAAAAGTGTCTCCCAGAAGCAATGTAGTAATAAATACACAGTAAATAATCTAATCTAAAAGCAGTACTTGATA
>JAPQRP010000011.1:30615971-30626319 GCA_037367295.1 Apogon hyalosoma | reverse complement strand
AATGTTTATTTGCAACATAGTATAGCAAACTATTACATGATCAAAAACAAATTAATTTTAGCAAAAAAAAAAAAAAAATCTCAGTTTTGAATGTCTGGGGTCGCCAGAAATTTATGATTTTAAAAGTGGGTCACGAGCCAAAAAAGGTTGGGAACCACTGCCCTAATGTAAGTAATGATGTTCAAAGGGATAATGTGGATGTTGACAGGTGTCTGGATCAGCACTTATGTTGGTCTAATGTTCTTATGTGTGTTTTTCTTGTAGTTTTTATATTTACTTCTTGTATTTATTTATTTTTTTTAAATTTTTTTGCCACTTATGAGTAAGGAACCAAATATAATAACTTCTTTGAGTTTGATTTTCTACATAACCATAAAAAAATTTGAAAAATTTCACAAAAGTAATAAAGTCTTGTTATGTCCTCCAGTATCACACTGAGGTTTACATTTTTACTCTGAGTGTCCTATAAAGGGTTAATCCCAGGTTACACTGAGTAAGAACCATTTTCAAAAACTCAAATATGAATCAAAACAACACAGTGGGACACATTGAATTCAGGTAACGGGGCATGGACCTGAACCAGTACTGTTAAATGTATAATGTTATAGTGTGATAAATTAAGAATTTGAGAATCTTTCTTTATATATTATACATGTGGATATGCAGCACACACTGAAATGGACATCTCTGCTTTTCAACTCACCACTAAATGAACATTCAGGAACGCACCACATACTGCAGACCAGGAGCAGGGGGCTGCCATGTCAGATGCACAGGGAGCAAATCGGAGGATAAGTGCCTTGCTCAAGGGTAAATATGTCAACAATTTATCTTCTGGTCTGGGGTATTGGACTGGTAACTGGTGTTTTTGTCACAAGCTACTTCTTAAATCTTCTAAGCCAATTAATATTTGGATTTTGTCTTTTGGTTTAATATAATTTACTTTGTCAACCATGCTTACGAAATGCTACTTAATTTCACAGATTTTCACTTAAATTGTACTGATTCTTTTTAATCATTGTAATGGTTTTAAATGTTTTACTTGTATGCCTTTCATAAAACATAAATAATCCTTACACAACACAGGTAACCATCTGGTTTATTTCTCTCTCATTCAGGGAGAGAAATCATCCTTTAAACATAAAATAAATATTGTTTTGACATTTATTGTGATAATTATTGACAACAACTGACATGAACATTTTATTAATGTCATCATCAACAGGACTGAGAAGTCTTGTACGCTGTTGCTGTAATGTGTCCCAATATTTTTCTCCAACAACAACCAGAATAGACAGAATGGAGTCACTCCAAATGTTGATGATAGAAACTATTTTCAGTTGGCCCATCTATGTGGCTGTGATCAGTCCATTAACTTGTATCAGCACAATAATACACTAATCACAATATCGTTTTAACAACTACATCTTGATGATGCAGCAAAAACTAGGGAGAATTTCAAGAGGATCACCGCTACTATTTGTCAGTAAACTGAAGGAATTCATTTTTGATCCTAATAACCTTCATACAAATCAAGTGCAACAGTTTAAATCTTACCTTTAGCTGGGATCAGATTCAGATAATTTGGGACCACACACTTCTCCCAAAAAGGTTTGCAAAAACACAGACTGGAATAAACCGGATCTGATTACTTCTTATTACTTCTAAACAACTGGGCCCATGGAACATAGTGATTTTAGCTTAAAGGATACCTGTAGTGAATTTTCATCACTAGCTATTTCAAAAGATCACGTATAATACTAATAGTTCTATCAGGTAACTTATGTTATAGCCCGTTGCCTAGTACGCACAACAACTTGTGCTTTCCACTCAGTCTGGCTCACTGACTACTGCTTGTTTACTTGCACTCCATCACCCAGAATCGACAGGTACATCACTTCACTGCAATGGCTGCTCCCATTGGTTCTTCCCCGGCCCATAGTTCACATAATAAAAAGGTCCAGTGCGGTGAATTTATGACTATTTTTGACTGAATGCCTCTCTTGCTTGTAAGTAATACACAAAACACAGTTAATGTCGTAAGCAAGACCAGTACAGGTTCACTTTAAATGCTGTTAGGCTGTGGAAATTCCTGTGAGCAGTGTGGGGTTTGAAGAGGGGAGGTGTTCAGGTCTGGACCAAAATGTAACAGCAGAAATAAGTCCTCAGTACTGGTTTCAAATAGAGCAGGTAATCCAATCTGATCTGCACAGAAATACAGAACAGTGAAGTCCTGTCAGTCATTGTTACCACTTAGAGGACTCGCATGTGCTGCTCTGTCCCCTTAGGTGCTAAAGTGCAGCAGATAGATTTAAAACAGTGGAGGGGTGCAGGTTTAGAGCTCTGGGCTAAGCCAATATTATCCACATGGCTGCCATCTTGAATTGGGTTTGGTGATGAGACACTCTTCTTACTTGTCATGATTAATTCCAGCCTATAAATTGGAGATATAAAAATGTATTTTTTTTTATGTTATTTTTTTTTGTCAGGTTAGTGTCAATACAAAATGAGTTCGCCACCACCAAGATCCTTCTACAATTTAATTTTTAATTGTGGCTCTTAGAGTTCTAACCCAAAAAAAAAAAGAAGAAAATATGTTTACAAAAAATGTGAAACCATTCCACTACATTTGAGTTGAGTTTGGTTTGACATCCACAATCCAAATTTTAGATTTTCAACAGAAATCTGAAATTTCTCTCAAAAATGCCTCTTAAACAGCTGCAGTGGAAGAAAAAAACCCTGAATCTAGCATCATTTGAACTTTCTCCTCTTGGTGTTCAAGTCTTAAATATTAAAACAGTTAACTCTTGTTTTTATTTGAGGCTGCTATCAAGGGGAAATTTTTTTGTCCATGTTTAATTTATCATCCTAACTGGCTACACGTCGACGTAGACAACATACATCTGTGAATGTGCTGATGTAGCTTCAGTAATTTTTCCATAGACGTCACTATAGAAGTCAGTTATAAATGATTACATTTTTGATTTCAACTTATTCGGTGGGAACACAGACATAGCTTTGATTCCAAGTGCGATTTGAAGTATTTGAACCAACAAACCACAGAAAAAGGGGGTTAAAAAGGAAGCAGCAGGGAGCGTAGTCTTTGCAGAAAGGGTTGTAATTTTGTTAAGTGAGTCATCAAAGATAGTCATTTAATCCCAGATCTGTCCCAGACAGGGAAAGAGAACTCTTTTGATCAGGAAATGAGGCCAACGCCGGGCCTCCAGAGAAATACCCAAATCCATTTTGGGGATTGAAGTCAATTCAGGGAATGAAAAGATCAACAAACAATCTATTTGTCAAATGCAAAGCCTGTGGTTATCTAATTAAGTAAAACATACACAAATAAGGCTACGGCTGCACAGCGGCCGTGTCACACATTTAAATGTTTACAATTTAGCCATAATAAGATAAAAACAACAATTTGACAGCTCAACTCGAGATGCACTGGTGACAGAAGGTAGAGACAGGGATGGGCAGTGTGTTTGTAAATGAAATACGGATTCCATTGTGTTTTAGGTCATTTGTCAGTATTTTTCTGTCTAGAAAATACAAAAATACGTTGTAATAAGGTACTTGAAATATTCAAAATATGGAGCACAAGATTTTATATATCATTAGCCTCATAGCATAATTGCCTAACTCATACACTATATGGACAAAACTATTTGGACACGTTGAATTCAGGTGTTTCTTTTCTAACAGGGTCTGGGAAACAAAACAATAATGACAAATGTCATAATATAGTTTTATTTTGGGATAAATGTCACTGTATGGGTAGTTTAGTTTAAATTGTTATCTTTGCTTCCAAAATGCCTCAGAGATGATTTTTACTTAATTTCTCTCAACGTTGATTTTTTTTTTTTATCAATGATTTTTTTTTAAACCATGATTTTAAAAAAAAAATCCAAGTTCTAAAATATTTTTCATGGTCTGACTGTAAATAATACTTTTCTACCATAACTAACTATCTACTTTCTAAACATCTCACTTAAGATGAAAAATCTCCCATTAAACTTTGAGGAAATGTAAATGTTTATAAACTATATGGACAAAAATATAAGGACACATCATGTCTACAGCTGTAAGACGTCCTGCTCATGCTGATTTGAGATAGAAACATCAATATTAATAATCAATTTGATATTTATCCCAGTATAAAACTACATTATGACATTTGTCATATTGTTTTGTATCCCAGACCCCTGTTAGAAGAGAAACACCTGAATTCGATGTGTTCCAAAACTTTTGTCCATTTGTGTATGAGTTAGGCAATTATGTAATGAGGCTAACAATACATTTACCACATCTCCAGAAAAAACTGGGCCTGTTTTTTCCCATTTCCTCTTTTTATCAGAATACATTACAGCCCTGTTTTCTAATGTACTTACATTTATTCGCTGTTAACACAGACACTCATCCTCCTGTTGTCCCGTTGATAAATTTAGTGAACATTTCAACAGCATTGCCTCATTGTTATTGCTCTGCTACTATAGGGATATTTTTTCTAAATGGGTATTTTCCTTTTCTGTTTTCAACACCATTTTTACAAAATATCCCTGTACAGACAACAGTGCAAAAACAACAAACAACGACAAACCGGTACAAATGTGCAGATGAACCACTGTTTATGATGGACTTTAAACCGTGGATGCAGCAGACGCAGAGGCTTTAGTCTGTCATGAAGCTGAGCAGCAATATTTTAAAATACAAAATTAAGTTAAAAGCATTGGTTCAAGTTGTTGAAATGTTTTCTTTTCATTCTGTAGATTTCACTACAACACCAGCAAATGTGTCCATGCTGACCTCTATCTACTACACATCATACACTGACCTATCTGACCTATATTTGATGTTTTATGTGTATAGATCTGTGCATACTGGGTTGTGATGCATCATTTTGTGATCTCTATTTTCCCTACACAAACCAGTGCTTCTGAAAGGGTTTTTACATCTGACAAGAGGAACAAATACAGAGAGAAATATGTGTTTTGCAAAGTATCCACATGAGTGCATGAGTGTGTTGATGAATATGGCATGACTCTACTGTACTGACAGAGTGTGTGTGTGTGTGTGTGTGTGCGTGTGCGCGTGTGTGTGTGATGGAAATGTACATGACATGTAGTGAATTAACCATGTATGATTTTTTCACACAATCCCATCTTGTGTGTTAACTTCAGTTTGTCTTTAACGTGTCAAAATATGTTTTGTGTTTCAGATTTGCAACAACACTATCATGTATTTCTGTTTAAACCAAGGATTTATAATTGATCCATTTTTTTGGTGTATTTATGTTCCCATCTCTGGTAAGAGCTCAATGTGGATTTTTTTCCTTCTTCATCCATCCAGACTGATATTATTACACCTCTGCAGACAGAAGTCTCTGAATAAGTCTTTGTTATTGTGTTATTGCAAACACAGTTTATACCATTGACTGTTATGCAACCTTCACTCTCTCACTCGCAGAAATATCACAGCTTCGACGGCTGTCCTCTATTATTGAATAGAAAGAGGGAGAAAAACTGCAGGTGGTTGGCGTTTAATATTTAAGAGGTTTTGCTGGATTCCAGCACCTGCCATGCATACTGACGAAAAAGTGAGGGTTTCTCTCTCAGCAGACGTGGCCTGTGGACCCTGTGGCCTCTATTCTGCCCTCTATCCCACAACACCCCACCACCTGCAGCACCACCACACCACCCACCATCTCCCTCTCAACCCAACCCTCTCTTCTCCACAAAGCCTGGTCTGCACCCAAACACTTCGCCTTCATGCGTTATTCATTTTCCATAACATGAACATCACAAGTAAGTCTCTGTCTGTCAGCCCACTCTCCGGATTCTAGGATTAATGTAAATCCCGACAAACAAAGAGGATTCAGCAGTGAATGATAATGGATAGATGCTATTTGCATTGTAATATGAACTCATTAGATGTGTCTATATCCAGGAGGTGGTCGCCTATTTCCGCACTGATGTGATGTTTAATTTTCATGAAAAAAAAACAAAGGAACCAAAAACGGCGGTTCTTCCAGATGAGGGGAAGAGATGGAGGTGTCCATGTTCATCTGGGAAAATGTTTATCATGATTCCAGTGTAGTCCTGTCTTTTCTGACAAATCAGTCACAACACTTTTACACCAACGTAAGCTTCCCTTAGGATTCACCAATTCTGAAAGCCTCTCGTTTTCTCGCCCTCTCTCTGGAGCTCTCAGCAGGGGAGGATGCGATGTTTTATCTTTAAAATGAAAAGAGGTGTCATGAGGCGTCACTAAATGCACGGGGACTGTGTTTGATTGCTTCGCTCTGGTATGAGGGGCTGTTCTCGTGTCTGTTTGGTGCCTATCACTTGCTGCCGGTTTGCCTCATCATAAATAATGCAGTCTCCACCCTGCCCACCCAACAAACACCTAAATGAAGACAGCCTGCATTGCAGATTCTCAGAATGAGAAAGGTTACTTCAAGGAGCATGGCGAACCAGAATGAGAAAAACAACAGGAAATGTTTGACAAGGATGCCTCTGTTTGAGGGTGTTGTTGCACAAATATGTGTATCCTTGTTGATATAATATGTGTGCGTCTGTTTGTGCGCACATGTATCTGCCCGTGTGGGTGGAATAAATAAAGGCACCATAGATATCAACTGGGTAGTATAGGCGAGAACAGAGCACTCTGCGGGCAAGTGTACGTAAGCCTGTAGAATACAGTAGCTCTATCTCCCAAAATATCATGTTTTAAGGCAGACAAGATTGGCAGGAAAGAATATATGATGACAGTTATCCACCACATAAAAGTCAGCTCAAGCAATGCTCCAGAAAACTGTGGCTGAGACATTCCAACAATCGAAAATGTGCTTCCCCTCTACTTTTAATCACCTGAGTTTGTGATGAAATACCTTAGCTGGAGGCATGTCTGCGCCTGTTAATACGGAGTCAAGACTCCAGCATACCAATGAATCTATATTATAACAGTATATGTTTATTAATGTTGGAAATCCAACAATAAATATTCATGGACTTTTTTTTTTTAATTCTCATATATGCTACGATGATAAATGCAGTTAAATGTGCTTTAATCTATTAATAAGGGGGTGGGGAGTTCTCTTTTCCTAATATATAATAGAACTCATACAGCAACAAGTCTGCACTTGTAGCAGTTAATGTTTATTAATGATTAAAAAAATGATTAGTGGTTCAAATGTTCTGCAGCAGAGAGAATGTGATACACTGTATTTTTGATTAAGTTTTTTGTCATTCAGCAGGAGGATAAATACAAACAGAGGTGGCAAAAGAACATATATTTGATTCTAATAGAAGTACAGATATATTTGTATTTATTAATTGATTAATTTATTAGGGACAACACAGTGAGACAGTGGATATAGACCATCTCATTTTCTCCATTTCCTCCTTGTCCTCCATTTTACCCCACTATCATAAACATGTATGCTAGGTTAATTCTCCTGTCAGTGCCTTTTAGTGAACTTTACTGAACTTCTCTTATTTATTAAAAAAAAAAAAAGTGCTTAACTCATAAAAGCCCAGTACTGCTTTTTTGGCAGTTCCTAAATGTTTTGTTTTTTTTTTTTTCTCTATTTTGAACTTTTCTTAAGTGATTTATCACCATTTATTCTAATATTATGCTCAGTATTTTGCATTCTCTAGTGAAAATCTGGTATTTTTCTATATTTAATTTACTGATCATGTAGATATCCATAAAAGCTCAAGTTAAAGTTGAGAGTTGTTCTATCAAAAACAGACAAAACAGAAGAAAAACTGACTTTTTCAGTGAAATATATCATTAACTGAACATAAAAACAAGTGTCTCCATCCACTGTCACTGATCCGACTCCATGGGTTTTACTGGTGAATCAATGTTGTAGAAGATGACGGTGTTTCCACGTTCACTGCCTCTGAACATCCAAATGGCTCATATCTGATGAACATGAAAAGATGACAAACTGCATTTTACATCAATTATTTACATGTATTGATAGAATTTGTGGATCAACAGTTACTTAATTTGTTATATCAGTGAAAGATTTTGGTCAACAGTGGATATTTGGGTCTTTATGGGTTAAAGTGTATCCTTGAAGGACATTTCTAGAAGCTGTTTGTGTACAAAGTGAGCTGATGTAATATATAAAAAAGGAAAGAAAATAATCAACATTAATATCCATCCACAGTATAAATCAGTTGTCACTGTGAGCAAAACTTAAAACATCATCACACTTTTTTTTTTTTTTTGTCATGTTCAGCCTCTGTTTTATCCTGTTACATCATCCATGTCATTGCTGTCATGTTACATTTGTTGTGTGTGTGTTGTGTACCAAAAATATACCAAGGTATCATATTGTCTATGTGTTTTTATTCCATCCGTTTTGGTTATCATTAGCCTTGATGTTGGGAAGGAATGCATTGTTGCACCTGTAGTGAAAATGTACTTACTTTGTTGTACTACTTTCCACAAAATGTAGGAAGTACAGAAAGTTAAGGTAAATAGAGAGTAAAAGGAAAAAGTTATCAGAAAGTACACTGTAAAAAAGGATTTGGGGGGGTTGGTTAACACAAACTATGGACATCAGTTACATTTCAATCAACAATAATAATAATAGCTGCCAGTGAAATCTATTATGCCTGGTTAAATTCTACATACTCTACCTATTTATTAACAGTAACAATTGCTACTTAAAAAAATATATAATAAAATCTACCCCATAATATTGTGACGTGTTGGAGGAGCAGCTGGGGCAAGTTTCCCAGCATGCATTGGGACAAACTAGTTGGGACAGTTTTTTTTTTATGTGTTTTACAGTGTTCTGAGTTGATAAGAAGTGTTGTTCTTTTTACATAGTAGAGTTACTGTGTGTTTTACACTTTTTTGTTGTTGTTGTTGAATTAATATTTCTATTGAGTTGCATATTCTTGCACCATGAGCTAAATTGCTTCTTTGTTTCATGACCCTCTGTACTGGTTTTCTTATTGGGGGTGGTTAAAATTCGAACTTGAAGTTTTCCTCTCTGACTCTTTTCATGTTTGCCAGGGTTAGAGGTTGAATGATGAATACCTCCTGTGTTTGATAGTTTTTCAAATATTACTAACTTCCGTGTATAAGTCGTGGTTAATTAGTTATACTGATTATTTATTAATAATAATTAAATTGATGAACATATTCCTATTAATGATTATAAGTTCATATTAGTAACTTTTTAATGAGTAATTTAATGTGTAATTGTGTTATAAATTTACTTATATTTTACTCTAAATATGGGGTAAAATCTACTCAACCAAAATGAGAGCAAATTGTTACCTCACTTGCATATAGTAGATTCTAAATGTTTGTTTTTACAGTGTAGGAAAGTAAGTAATGAGGTATTGGTGCTTTTTTTTTTTTACTTCCCAACAATAATACCAAGCAAAGGAAGGAAGGAACAATTTAACAAACCTAATGAACTGTAAATGAATATTAAATCACTAACGTAATAAATGCACCTTTTATTTTTTTAAGATACATGTTTGATTGATTGCTTAAACATTAGTTATGGACTGAAGGCAAAGTTAACTTATTGCAGACACAAACTGATGCATATTTGTAATGATGTATTTATTTTCCATGATGTATTCACACTCAACACAATTCTGAATTATTCATCACCAGGTTTTACTGCATAGCTCTAAATTACAGAATGACAAAGATAACGAAAAGGGAGGAAAACACAATGAAAAGCTGGTGTTCATGAGTGAGTGGTGCACACTTGTACAAAGTGCATATGCTAAGTAGCTGTAGCTAGTTAGCAACATCTGTATGGTTGGCAATGTTACAAAACCGTTGGGAGCAAACAAAGAGACACTGAAAAACAAATACTCTGCTGTTTTCTGAGCTCGTAAAAATAACAACAAACACTCAGACAAACTATTGTTTCTGTTGGACTTTAAACTGTGGATGGTGTGGATTCGGTAATACTGGATGCAGCAGAGGATGTAGAAGCCAAGTTAAATGAACTTCACCTTTTCACATCCATTCTGTTCACCCCTAAGCAAAGCGTCCACACGCTTTTGTTTAGGGGTGAGTTTCATGTCAGAAGTCAAACTGAAATATATTAAACTCATTTTTTATGTTTAGGTTAAAAACACAACCTAAACTGTAACAGTCTAAGCGTGGTTTAAAGCCTCACCCAAAATAAAGTTTTGTTAGACTTGTGACATAAGAAGTGTGTGAAATATGTGAATTATGGTTAACCCATAAAGACCCAAACATCCACTGGCAACCAAAATCATTGATCAATCCATGTAAATAATTGGTGTAAAATGCAGTTTGTCATCTTTTCATGGTCATCAGATATGACCCATTTGGA
>JAPQRP010000011.1:30580851-30596016 GCA_037367295.1 Apogon hyalosoma | reverse complement strand
TATATATTAGCTCATATTGCTTTGTAATCTGGAAACAATCCATAGTTTGAAGGTTTTATTACAAAATAATAACAAGTTTCAATTGTTTAAACACTTTTTTTTGTCTTAACTGTTCACTCCTTCTTTCCTGAGCTAAACAGGTAAATATGGTTCAGAATAATAATGAGACCAACGGTGCATGGCCTTGAGATTATGCCTGTCTGATGCTCACCCTTGAGACACAGTTGAACAGTTCAGTGCTGAACCAGAGCCGAGTAGCGTGAATGAATATGCACTTTGACTGGGTGAGTGGAAACCGTAACCCCTTCAGCCGGCCCGTCTGACAGCCTCCTGCTGTTCAGTGGTTGACTTGTGGCAGCTTACAAAGTTTTTGTTTTTAATATGGATGCTATGTTTCGCTAGATCACAAACTAAGCCATACTAAATTGAGGTGAGCAAAACTTTTTAAAATGAAAATAAAAATGGCAGATGAAAGCGGTTCCAGCTGTTCATCAACACCAGACTCGGAATTCTTAAGAATTCTCAGCTGCACCAAATGTATTGCAAATTTTAACAGAATTTGCAGGAAGTCTGTGAAAGAAAATCAGACTCAGCTTTATTGTCTTTCAATCAGTGGTACATAATAGAACAAAATATAGCTACCTAGGTCTCTGTGTTTGTAGCATGAGAAAGACAAAAGGATAAAATATAAAATAAAATGAATGAAAGGTAAATAGGATAGAATAAAAACTACCAAAAATATGCAAATAATAATAATAATAATAATAAAATAACTTCTTAAAAAAATATAATAAAATGATGATAATAATGCAAAAATAAATGCAAATGTATGCAAGTTTCCATCTGCTAATGTTATGCAAACATTAAAGATGCAGCGCTCAATAGTTTTTAGTGGCAAAACTTCCATTATTACCTTTGAATGTATTGTCATTCAAGTTGTCTGAGAGGACATGCGAATTCTGCTGTAAATGCCAGTCGCTGCTCAGGTCCCACCTAATGTGACCTGGATGTGAGTCTGCTGCTGTAGTCTGTGACTCAGTACAGAAGTTTAGAAAAGTGGCTTCACTTCTGAAACCACTTCACAGCATCTGTATTTATATTTATTCCTTTGATTTGGACTGACAGGAGAGAGATGCAGAGGGAATGTGCATGTTCTACTTTTTTTTTTCCCCCTCTGATTTTGCCTCTTGCATCTTTAACCTGCCTCAGTGAGGTCAACATGTAGGTTTTTATAACACTATACAGTGATTCAGAGAGATTTTATAGAAATGTTGTCAGTTTATGACCTTAAAGCAGTTGTTTTATTGCGTGACTTTACTTTTCAGCAAGTGCTCCTCGGATGTTTTATGGCAGGAGGAGGGAGACTGTTCTCACGGCAACCGACGAGGAGGTAGATGATGATGTCCAGTAACTAAGGTTTCAACTAAGGTTGAAATTTAGAATTGCAGAGTATTTCAGTGAGTGCCCTCTAAAGGGTAAAGAGTTGGTTCTTCTTCATCATCATTATTGTGATGAAAATCTCAGTCCATGTAATATTCCTTAAAATAACATTCCTGAAACATTTATTTGAGGAGCTTAAATTTCTTTCAAACTCTACCACTTATACCAGGTGTTTAGTTGCTGTTTCCCATGTAAAAGTTGCAGTTCTATTTCTGTCAATCAAGTCTGAAGTCATGGTGCCATTAAACTCATTTCCATTGTAAAACAGTTGACAGTGGAGCCTGTATTCGTATTTCAACACAGTGATTAGTGTAATTTTCATTGAATTTGACCTTCAGTAGATTGTGATTTTATTTCTCATGAATACTGTTTCAACCCCTGGTCTGTTTTCAGCACTGTTTGCTTCATGCCGAGCTGTGTATTTCCTGTGTATTTATAAACTGTTATTTCATTTACCTTCTTCTGAACTGGACAGGCACAAATAAAGGACTGACAAATGAAACATGAAATGTGAGGATGTGAAGTTTATTCTCTATCAAAGCAACCTGTAAAGATCTACTTTGGCACATGCACTGGAAACCAGTGTTAGCAAACATTGCTAACAGCAACTTCACTCATTAACTTCATCTAGTTCCTCTGTTCTTTATCATCACATATAAAGTGGCAGAATACCAATTGAATGTAATTTAGGGACCCAGGGACACAGTACTGCAGCAAATTGAAAACACAGGAATGAACAGAAGTGAAACAAAAGAGAAAATGACATCATGATTTGGGAAACGCGATCCATTAATTCAGTTGACATTAGAAAGTCCACACATCCAGACCCACAATTATATACCAAAGCCACGTTTACATGTAAGCCAAGTATCTGGCAAAACAGATATTTTTCTCTGCGTTTGTGCCTATTGTTTACACAATGGCCACATCCACCAAAAATTATGTTTTCTAAAAACTCTAACCAAAGTGGTGATTTTGGCAAATCTCCATTTTCACGCTTGTGTCTAAGCAGAGGGAAACACAGATCTCAGATGGATGTCACAGAAATACATTTGCGTCATGTGTGGAAATAACATTTAAATGTGATTCTTTTCAGGATTCAGATTGGATAATGGTACTCAACCATTTCCCCACACTGCCATCTCCAGGCTTGGCATGCTGTTGGTAGTACAGATATACGAGAAACGAAGGATTTTCTGAAAACAGTCACATGTGCACAAGGTTTCCTTTGAAAAGGGAGAGGGGGAAGTATCAGTTTTCCAAAGTAGCTGGCTAAGCGTAAACGTAACCTAAATCTATTTCTCTTGCATTTGGTCTTGCACTTATTTGCACGTTCCCATTAGCAATGGCAACAAAATCAGTTAAACAGAAACACACGTAGTCAGTTGAAGAGTCAAGTTGTTCAGTGGGTGTATGTGTATCTGTTTGTGCTGGGGTCTGTGTTTTAAGTTGTGTAATTGAGAGTTGGTTATCAAGGTTCGCTAACATAATGTCTGAGCTAATGGTTAATTATATTCACGACACTTATTTCTGAGTACAGGACTGAATGCTTTGTTTTATAGGCTTTCCCTTCTGCTCCTCTACAGCAGTAACAATATACAACTGTAGTGTTAGCTTAGACATAGAATTAGCTTACATAAATATATTAAAATGACAGGTTGGGCACCTTTGGAGTACTTGACTTCTATGACCTTATATGACCTGTTTCTGACTGAAACACATATGAAAATGCAAATGAGGTATAATTTCAAGTTACAAGGCGTTAATTTAATCACTCCAAATTGCATGACTTAGTGGTTATGGAGTGTCTGGAGATCCATAGTAATCTGAAGCTTTAGAGAACTGCCTTCCTCCACAGACACCCACCCAGACTCATCTGTTGTTAAATCAGGAGGCAGAGAAAGAGGGAGTAATGAATAAATTAGTCTAAAACCATGCACTTTCACAAAGTTTTTCCCATCTCATATTTTAATGCATCACCCTTTTTTGTTTCACCCCTCCACTAACACAAAGTGAAAAAGAAAGTTTTGCAGTGAGAGGGGTTAGTTCTTCAGCCCTAATCATATTTAAACGGGTATTTTTATGTATATCCAATTGCAGAATGTGTTATAATTTTTAACATTTGACATAAATGAGTGACGTACCTGAGTATAACAGTGCATCCGTTTGACAAATACCAAGGGAACGCAAAACACCAACAGTGGGAATATATATAAGAAGTTGAAAATGCTGCATATTTATTTCCTTATGTGTTAAATATAGCACTTCTACATGTTTGTTCCCATTTTTCACAAGTGATAAACAATACATCTGTTGTGAAGTGGTGCTTTGGCTGTTGTCATCAGCACTTTTATCACTTTCTTAGAAATGAAGCTCTTACTGTAAAGTGAAAGTGGACTCACTGTAATGCACTGCACTGTACCGCCTGTCACAATGAACAGAAGCTCAGCAGAGCGAGAGGAGAGACGACCAGAGGGGATGTGGAGGGGGAGGACTGGGGCTAAGTGTTATACGGAGACAGGCAGTGACCTCGTGGGAAAGGTACACACCATCTCAGTTCATGAATTGGCTCCAGATGGGAACTGGCAAGTGGGAAATGCGGAAGAGAATTGTATCGACAAGCCATGCCTGGGCAGGCCCAGAGCGAGGCCATTAGCCATGTTGCCGTGCCACCAGGGAAAGCTCCGTCAGACTGAGATTTCACTTTTGATGGGAGTTCGCTTCAGCCGTCCTGCCCGGCAGCCAAACACAGGAGCAGCAGAATCCCAATCAAGGCACTGATGAGAAAAGCCTTGGAAAACTAAAGTAATAAATACTCCTAATGTAGAGAATGGATTAGGATAATGGTCTCGTCCCTGCTCATCTCCTTCTTTTTAATGAGATTATTACAAGGCTCTATTACCCCGATGACTCGCTCTGTCCTTCCTTAACTTTTGCTAATTCACACCATCTATTGTTAGTACCTGAAAGTTGGGAGGCTATTATCACCACAAGGCTCAGCAGGAGCACAGCAGGTACTTTGAGACTTACCTGCTGGCTGTCATATGCGAAAGGAAGCAGTAATGAAAACAAGAAAGTTGTTATGACTGTTGTGAACTTCACATAGATTAAAGGTTCACTGAGTATGATTTAGGAGGAAATGGAATATAAAACTCATTATTGCGTTTTCATTGGCACATAATCCTCTGAACCTAGAGTGGCTGTGTTTTCTGTGCATTAGATTGAGATGTTTTAAGGAGGCTCAGAGGTGACTTACTGTATTGTTTCTACTTAATGACGGGTTAAATTGTTTTCTCATTATCTAGTCTGTTTAAGTGTGGGTCAGCTTTAATATCCCGTTAACTTTTGTGCTTTTCACATTTTGAGGTTGAGGCCGATTTGGTTGTGATTTGCAATTTCACTTCTAGACGCGATCAAACACTAAGGGATTTGTTAGGATTCAGCTGACATGCTCCCAGTTTAGGAAGCAGATAGGAGTACCAGTCAGAAAACTAAACAACATACTGCAAGCAAAACATAGGACATTTTAGCCACCGGATAACTTCAACGCCAGTTAATGTGTATGCTGTATTTAGTAGATTTTCTCATTATGTCTTTGTCATCGGAAAACTGAATCCATCCCAGACGAAGGAGGCGCTGCTCTCCGCTACTTCAACAGGTTAGCTTGTTTGTTAGTTTAATCTCAAGTAATGTTTTAAAGGTGCAATGTATAATATTTAGGGGAATCTAAACGCAAATCATTATGCTCCTCAGCTTATCAAGCAGTGGCTACAAATTTCAAAGTTCTATTTGTTTAGTCTTTTCTGGACATTTCATCCACAGGGCATACATTATATTGACAAAAGTACTGAGACACGTTGGATTCTTGTGTTTCATTACTACAACATTATAATAACTAAGATCAGAATTTTATAACAGGAACTGCAACTATAACTGTAAATGCCACCAGCGTTACTTTCAAAACAAAACACAATTGGAATTACTTATAAATGGGATTTCACGGGGTTGTTATGTAGCACTCAATACATTAGTTTACAGTGTTTGGTTTAAACTAAGGCTACGTTTACATGTAGCCAAGTATCAGGCAAAACTGTTTTTTTTTCTCTGCGTTTGGGCCTATCGTTTACACGACAATGATTGCCATGGCCACTGAAAATGATGGTTTCTAAAAACTCTGGCCAAAGTGGAGATTTTGGCAAATCTCTGTTTTCGCGTTTGCATGTAAACAGAGGGAAATGGAGATCTCGAATGGATGTCACAGTTTTTGACATAAATAATTTGCGTCACATGTGCGACTCTTGGTTCATTTTGCAGCCACCGTTCTCCTGTAGCCTGGTTAATTTATAATCTAATGCTACATTTAACAAAGCTCGACTTCTTTGTCTGTCCAGACAAATGATCCTGGCGTCATGACAATAGCATGCAAAAGGGTAACGGAAATAACGTTTTATTGTGGTTCTTTTCAGGATTCTGACTGGTTAATGGTACTCGATCTTCCCACCACACTGCTGTCTACAGGGTTGCCATGCTCTTGACAGTGTAGATACACAGGATATTTTTTCTGAAAATGGTCACGTGTCCACAAGGGTTTTTTTTTAAAAGGAGAGGGGGAAATATCCATTTTCCAAAATACCCAGCTACGTGTAAATGTAGCCTAAATCCCATTTGTCTTCAAAAGCTTTTACAAAATCAGCCATAAAATTGTATGATCGAGATTACACTTCTGCCTGAGTGTTTGGGGAATGCTTATAACCTTTTCCACAATACCTTTACGTGAAGTAATCAACTTTCCTCCTTGCAATAAGCAGGAATGTAATTTCATCTGGATGATTCAAAGTAACAAAAATGAACACAGGTATTAATATTTCCACTTAGCTTCTGATGGCAGGACGTGAGTACCATGTTTGAATAGAAGATGGAGGGTTCAGTTCACATTATATTCACGTATTTCTAACCATTTCCAACTGAGTCAATTGAGTATTATGTGAATAGCAAATCTGGAACAACACTTTTAAGCAAGACCCCACAAGCACAAAAAAAAAGACATATTTGAGAGTTTAACAAGACGTTACAGGCCATCGCCATGTTGTAAAGTGAGCATCCAAGTGGAGACCTTACTTTTTGACAGTAGTGACAGACTGTGATGCGGAGCTCGCCTAGTGGTGCTGAGAGAGGCGTCTATTCTGATCAGCTCCGCTCGGAGCAGGATATTTGGAGTGAACACTGTCAAAACCCTCTGCAATGCTCGTCTCAGCCAAAGACAACTAGTGCCACAGCACATCAGTCAAAGACAGGCCTCAATACCTCTGACGCCATCAGAGAAAATTTGGTGTGAGAGTGTGAATACATAATAAAAGTTTGTGGGTGACATTTTTCTTTAACGCAGAGCAAATACATCTGGCTAGACAAGTTTCAATCAATTTTTAATAAAGGCCACCACACTCAACAGAAGCAAGTTTGGTAATAAATGTATTTAAGAGAACTTTCAGGTGGCACAAACATTTCTGTCATATTGTCAGGGGCTTTTTTTTCAAGCAATAGGATTGTTTTTTTGTTTGATTAATCACGAACAGGAAAACAGGAACTGCACTCCCAGCATATTTGCTTTTTCTATCTCTGTAAATCCTCATCCATCCTTCTGCCAGCAGCTCTCCACACGCATGCCCGTCTCTCACCTCGTACAGTATGTGTCTGTGTGTGAATGTATTCCTCCTCTTAGTTGTCTATCACCACCTACAGTATGTGTTTGCATGTGCCTCTGCGTATGCATGTGTTCGCTGTCTGACTCTATAAGCCAGGGGAGTCGAGGGAGTTGTCAGAGGGTGGTTGCCCTGGTTTCCTTTGCAAGAAAGATGAACATCTTCCACACAACCTCAGAACAAAGAGGCAACCTGCATGACTGTTGGAGTGAAAAAATAAACCATCATAAACTGGCTCACAAACCACTCAAATTTACCACTGAAGAAAAATAGACCATGGGCTGGTCTCATAACGATATGGTATACTATAATCTATAATGTTAGGTCACTCTAAGTTTTGCTTAGTTTAGTCTAATTTAAGTCTAATTTAAACAGTTTGACAAAAATAACATTTCACAGACTTCCACACACAGCTTTGATCTAAGAGAACATTAAGAGTAAAAAATAAAAGTCACACTTTAATTAGATGTTTCAATGCAGTAGTTACTTAACGCTCTTTAAGTTTTGACTCTTAAGGGACAGATTTTCTTTGAATTCTAGATAATTAAATTATTGTTGATTGACTCTGCTGTTTCTTAAAAACAGCTTTAAACAAGTCAGCAAAGTTCATTAATCCATAAAGACCCAAACACCCACTGGAGACCAATATCATCTACTGATCTAAAGTATTTAATACCTGTTTTTGTTGTTTGTTGTTTAAAGTAACTAACGACCGAATAAACTACTACTACTACTACTACCTGCTGATCCACAAATTCAATCGATACATGTAAATAATTGGTATAAAATGCAGTTTATCATCTTTTCATGGTCATCAGATATGACCCATTAGGAAGTTCAGAAGCTCTGTAGTTACCGTGGAAACACCATCATCTTCTGCAACATTGATTCACCAGGTTAAAACCCATGGAACTGGATCGATCTTCAGTTTTCTCTGTTTCTGATATAATAACCCTCAACTATAATCTGAGCTTTTGTGAATATCTATATGATCAGTGAATTAAATAGAGGAAATTACTAGATTTTTGCTGTAAAAACACAAAATACAGAAGATAATATTATAATAAATGGTGATAAATCGGTTAAGAAAAGTTAAATATAGAGAAAAAACTATTTTGGAACTGCCACATAAGTAGCGCTGGGTCTTTATGTGTTAAAGTGGAAAACCTTCAGTCCCAGACTATATTTCATGGAATGCCTTTATATTTTATTATATCATCTATTTGCTCAGGCATCATTTCAGTAAGCTCACAAAATGTCACTACATTTATGTGTATCATGTCATGGTCACATGTGTCATGAGGTGTTTACTGTATTTGATATCTAATTCTATCTAATGGAGATGCCACCTGAGGTCAAGGCTCATCATTCTTTGCAGGTCATAGTTTTAACAGACTGTGACCTGGGCCAGAGCGGTGGATCAGTGGTTAACGCTACGGGATTAGTAAGAAGGTCCTGGGTTTGATTCCTGTTGGAGCAGCACTTTTCTGTTTGTATATCTGTGCTAGATATGTCGGAAAAGGACTATATTCTATCAACTGAACACATAGGCCTATGTTTTCCTCCTAATTTTGTCGGTGTCACCCATAATTGAGTCTTACCTTGGTAACAGAGCTTAGTTCGCTTGAGTGTCGCCTAAGGGGTGGTTTAAACTTTAATTAGAGTGTGCGAGTAAAATAGAAACTGTTATAACACAGTAGACTAGAGTAAAGCATTGTTCTGAAATGTCCTAACTTAAGATGAACTAACCCACATTTCTGTGGCAACAGTTAGTAACACAAACCAGTGGCACCAACCGACCCAAAGGAGGAACATAAATAGTTATTTCCTGAGGAGTTATCGCACATGTGAAGTGGTGTCACATGAAGTGGAATTCTGTTTTCTTGATCATGTGTTCTTGACCATTCCTGACTTTTCCAAGTCAAATACTGTCTCATAATTCTTCGTAGCTCTCTAAACTTTCTGAAAGTTGAAAGTTTCTGGAAGTTTTAAGCTGAACTGAACTCATCTATACTTCTGGGGACAATGACCTATGTTTTTAAGTTGGAAAATTGAAAGCTGGAAATTTTTAAGTTGCAAAGTCTTAATTTACTCAGTATTTAAAACAACTGAGTCCTATCTACAATGATTAGGAACTAAACAGTTTTGGGCCAAACATACATTTTTATCCATCTAACTTTGATTGCAGCCTTACTCAAAGTCTATCTTTGTGAAACTGGCCCCTCATCTAATAGTACTTAGACTAATTAAGCTCTTAGACTTTTCTCTTCCTGTTTTGGTTGTTTACTTAAATCTGATTGACTATGTGATTTATTAATCCCTATCCGATGGGAAGGAGTTATTGTGGCAGAGGATTACAACTCTGCTGAACACTCATCTGAGCCTCTTGGAGGCTGTTTGTTTTACTGTACTCCCATCTGAACTCTCTGCTGTAGCTGATGGTTTTTGGATCCAGCGCACAGCCTCCTTGGGCTCCACTAAATGAATTAGGGAGGCCTGAGTAGCTACATTTTTAGCCTCATGCACTAGATGCACATTATCCTGAGCCGTTGAAAGCCTAAATACTTGCTGTGCCTCACTACAGCGTTGATCTGCCATCAAGAGCCCACAGAGAGGTCGGAGAGGAAGACAAACTGGAGAGCACTGAGGAGAGAGTGGCTGATGACAGAAAAATCAATTAATTGAATCAGAGGACATGGATTGAGTTGCACTGCTGTGATAAAACAAAGTGCACATTATGTTTTAAAATGAGTAAAAAAAAATGAGTTTAGCAGTTAAAGGAGGGCAGCAATCCTGACTATATAGAATACTTATCATCTTTTATAGTCAAAGCAGCTCCACGGAGGCTCCCTGGGTTTCGCTGTAGTGCATGCAGACACCGAGGCACCAGAAGACGCCTTCGCTTGTCCTCCCATGAGATTCACATCCTGCATCAATATTTAAGTTTGTTTATGTTTAGCAATGTCTGTTATTGACCGAGCTCTGGGTACTTTTATATTTTCTTCACTTAACGTGTTGTTTTGTGCAGAGCTCTTAACTTGTAAACCCACGTGTAATATTTCCACATCACAATATTTAAAAACAAATAGGCCTGCTACATTTTGTTGACTCGTGTACTTAACATATCACTAAGGTTCTATACATGAAACTTTGTTACTCCATTTCTAAACATTGGAAGCTTGATGTCACATTTTAACGGTTTAGCAGCTTGTATAATATGAGTCCTACAGCAAAAATAGCAGAGCATTTAAAGCACAGGTGTTAAACATACAGCCCGCGGGCCAAAACCGGCCCACCAAAGGGTCCAATCTGGCCCGCAGGATGAGTTTGTGAAATGCAAAATGACACTGATGACAGGGTGCTTGTGCGGGTCTTGAAAGTCTTCAAAAGTATGGAATGTACAGTTTTCCAGACCATGAAAAGTTTGCAATTTTGTGTGAAAGTCTTACTCAAGTATGGGAAAAAGTTTCTCTCATAGCTGAAGTTCCGAGTATGCTCAAAGGCACAGAATCTTGTAAGATAAGAAATACACAAGGAAAATATATAAAAAACTTGATATGATTTCACTAACCGGTCAGTACTGGAATGATTCTAGTGAAACTTGTTTGTGTGATATTTATGCACTTTTGGGATTTTCATGTGTTTTGAAAATGTTTCTGTCAGTAAAACATAATTTAATGTGAATTACGCATTCATTCATTCATACATTCATTAAAACAAACTTTTCTACCACACACAACAGGTACAATCTAAACAAAAAAGTAGGCACACAAGTATAAAAGTACATAAAGTCAAGGTCTTGGGGGGAAAAAATAGCAGTTTTGAAAAAGTCTGTAATTTTCATTTGAATAATGAACTCTGTGATGATATTAACAACTGATGTAAAAATCATTTTAGTTCAGGTTCAATATACAAACCAATTCAATCTGAAGTGGATCAGATCAGTAAAATATTATCACAATATCCTCTAAATAATGATCACTCCAATTTTTTTTCCTTTGTTTTAGTGCAAAAAGTAAAAATACTTGAAAATCTTCACATGTACATACTATCCTTTCACGATAAAATGTGAATAATCTGAACAAATATGAACAGGAAATGTCTAAAGAAAATTAAGTGCAATTTTATCAATATTCTGCCTGTTACTAAATGTTCTGTGTACTTGTCGAGCCACTGTGATGTCTAAGTTGTAATGCACATGTAAATGACAAACTAAGGAATAATATTGTTAGCATTGTATTTATTTTTCTTAAGACCTTTTCAGGTTTTTCATTGTATTCAGATTTTTAAGGTAACTTTGGAGATGTAAACATTTTCATAATATAATTTAATATTTTTCACTGTTATTATTTTACTGGTCCGGCCCATTTGAGATCATATTGGGCTGAATGTGGCCCCTGGAACAAAATGAGTTTGGCTGAATGCAGCAATGACATATTGTTCATTTTAGGAAGTTTTGTAAATATCAGAGCAGAAAGCTTTAATCTCATTATTGGCAGTCCTGTCAACAGTAGAGTATTATTTCACCTTGAATATCTGTCACATCTGCATTCAAGCGTCATTCACTGTGCACTTAACATGGCTGCAGCAGCATCATTAAACTCCATCATGCTCCGTTATCCCCTAATAACATCTAGTTTAATGCTCACTTAGCTGAATGCGATTCAATGATCTATGACAACCCTATAACTCAAGAACCTTGCTCTATCCACAGTCGAGATAGGGCAAGATAACCAGATCACAGGTGCACTACATCAGTCTCTGCAAGTCTGAATGGGATTACCTGTCCTCTGTAGCCCGAGCTGTAGGGGGGGGAGGGATGGAGCAAAGAAGCTAGGGAAATAGGTCAAGCACACTGATAAGGGCAGGTGTTCTTTTGAAGATGTCTCTGCAGTCTCCTGGGAAGCAAGTACAGAGAAACATTACTACTTGGATAAAAAAAAAAAAAAGAAAGCTTCTGCTCAAATCAGCCCACTGGTTCAAGCGGCTCTCCTTAATAAACGTTCGTTGAAGTCAAAAGGTAAACAATCAACGGTGCTGCATGAAATTAATGACCGTCATCCAGTTTTCCTCTAAAAGACTGGAGATAAAAGATAAATGTACTAACGTTTTCTTTTTCCTTTTGTCTCGTCGATATGTTTGCCTTAGAGAAGTACTTACGGGCTCCTGTAGACGCACTGGTCCTAAAACGTCTTATCATGATCCAGATAGCATCAAGTAAATAAATGGAAACTTGCTTGAAACTGATACTGCAGCAGTTCTGTGGGGACAGCGGGGAACAGGAGCGGAGCTTAAAAAGGTGCAGTCGACACTCACAGAGGGACTTAAAGAGTCTGTGCATCGAACAAATGTACTTTTTAGTCACTTAACTTGAAATTTAATATTTAAGAAGGTCAGTTAAAATATGTCATTGTTGTTCTTCTGAGATTTAACTATAACTGCACGCATGTTAAATCTACAAATAAAGTAACTGCCAATATAATATGATATGATATGATATGATATGATATGATATGATTGATATGATATGATATGCTTTAATATTATTTGATGTAATATATCATTTAGTATGACATTATTGGCAGGCATTTGTTTACATTACACCTGTGGTCTGATGTGTTTGAAAGATGTAAACTCTGATGCACATTTATTTACAAAATAAGATATTATTCAATATAATATGACATTATTCGACATAATATGATATTATTTGATATGAAATTATATGACATGATATGATGTGATTCAACTCTAGTGGGATGTAAAACCCTTTCAAAGAAATAAATAAAGTAACTATGAATGCATTCTTTTCAGTTACTTTTGATTTCAGTGCAAACCTAAATGAAGGCCATTATATTTTTTCCTAATCTGTGTGTTACACCAGTAAGGGCAGCTCAGCTCCACATTTTAATCAAATCTACTGCTTCTAGAACTTGTGGATTCCCACGGGTCAATGCGCTAGTTATTTGTTAATCCTCTATTACAGGGTTTCTTAACATTTTTAGAATCAAACCTCACTTACGGCATCATGAGCCTACTGGCGCCCCCCTATGGGCGAAAAAATGTGTGTTTGTGTGTGTGTGTGTGTGTGGGGGGGGGGGGGCTGGCTAATAATGCGATGGACCTGTGTGTGCAGGACGTGGTGGGTTATGTGACTGTAGATTTAGCTGTGAGAAAGTGACAGTGACAGTCAGCCCCCTTCACCTTATCATTAAGTACCTGGTGCCTCCTGATTCCCCCCACCCCCATCTGATCCGTAAGCGGGGAAGCACGTATGTTGTGATGTACAACAGTAGTCACTAATGCCAACATGCACACATGCACAACAATGAGACTCGTGACCCCACCCCCACCCCATGTGCTTGCACCCCCCCGGGAGAGTGCCGGCCCGGTTGCGAGCCACTGCTTTATTACCATATTAGATAATCTTGTTTGTTTATAGCTGCTGTGATCATCTTATTGCCTGTTAGTTGTTGTTTTGTCTGAGTAAACTCCTGCCTGGGCACAATGCCAAAAATGTCTTTCATTCTTAATGTGATGGCCTCAGAGTTATTGATTATACCAAAAGTCCATAAATCCAACAATACTTTCACTGCACAATAATCAACAACATAAAGACACAGTATTTCTTCGTCTTACGATACATAATTCCATTTTATGAAGACCAGTTCTCAGGTGTAGCCAGAGGGATGATGTCATTGTGATGAAAGACAAAGTGGTCATGTCTTTCATGTTGGCGATCCCTCCATTAAATAACAGATGAAAGGGCAGCTAAAGAGAAAAGAGAGCTGGTCACGCTGGATAGAAAAGACAAAGCTAATGCTTCGAACAGGATTTCAAGGACAGGTGGCATTGTATCTCTGCGCTGACAATGAATCTGTCGACCTCTCTGTCATCTTGGGAAGTAGCTTTGACCTCGCTGACGGATTTTGCATTTGGCATCCTTTTGACTTTCCTCCAATGCCAACATGAAATAGAATCTCAATACTTTGAAGTCGGGTGTCAAAACATGACTCCTCACTTGCTAGTGAATAAGTCAGGACAGTACCTCATGTGGTCAAAGTTTTTATTCTTCAAGGTTCACTTGGAAAAGTTCACAACACGGGCTGGACAGTGTGGTTTTACTTAAGACATTATATGAGTGCACAAGATCAAATCTTAAAAAGATGTGCATTTCATGTTGTGGAGTGGGTTTGTGGAATAGAATGGAACTAAATATCAAACAGTGTAAAAATATCACAAATGTCAGAAAATGTATAAAAAACCTTATTTTCCAGAGATTGAATGATGAACAGAGTACACCAGTAATAGTTACTGATTGGATGTAATCATTTGTTCTTATCTCAGTCAGTCATCTTCCAAACCACTTCATCCTCACTAGCGTCGCTGGGGTTGCTGGAGCCTATCCCAGTTACCTATGGGCGAAGGCGGGGTACACTCTGGACAAGTCGCCAGTTCATCGCAGGGCTGACATTTAGAGACGAACAACAAATCAGTCTCACATTCACACCTATGGACAATTTTAGGTTGACCAATTAACCTATCAGTGCATGTCTTTGGGAGGAAGTCAGAGTACCTGGAGAGAACCCATACAGACATGAGGAGAACATGCAAACTCCACACAGAAAGGTTCCTGGTTGGAATCGAACCCAGGACCTTCTTGCTGTAAAGTGACAGTGGTATCCATCCTTTCTTGTAATTTAATGACTGACCTATTCTTTGTTATGGACTGTGTATTCATTACCTGAAGTCATGTAAAATTGGAGTTGGACAATATAAGCTCAGCTTCTTCCTACTCCTTTTCAACAATAACGTGTTGTTAAAGAGCCACAACAAAACAGTTATACATTGTGTGACATTTGTTTTCCTTTTTTGGTTGATTTATTTCCATATATTGGAGTGTCCTGTTTAAATGGGTCATTTCTTTTGCCTACTTATGTTCAACATAAAGTCTGTCTATCTATCTATCTATCTATCTATCTATCTATCTATCTATCTATCTATCTATCTATCTATCTATCTATCT
>JAPQRP010000011.1:30526261-30536644 GCA_037367295.1 Apogon hyalosoma | reverse complement strand
GGGATAGGCTCCAGCGACCCCCGTGACCCTAGTGAGGATAAAGCGGGCTCAGAAAATGGATGGATGGATGGATGTTTCTTGAGTCGTCAGCCTAAGGGCCACACTGATGGGCTTGGCGATCATTTAAGGAGCTGGAAGGAACTACTGCCACAAGACTAAGAGGGTGAAACACTGTTTGTTTTTCTGTGCTAATTTAGTTGCTTCATTCTTGGTTTAGATCACATTTATTTCACACAGTTAGCATTTTGTGTCTAGTTGTTTGATTGATTATTTGCTTGTTATGTTACTTTGAATAAATTAGTGATTAGTTTGGTTTAATTTCTCAGTGTAATGCCCCCCCCTTGTGTTTGATTTGGGTTAGTCCCCTTCTATATAAGCCCGCCTTTGTTTATTGTCAGGTTAGGTCAGTTTTGTTGTGTTGCAGTTACTGTTTAGTTGACCTCAGTTGGGTCCATCTTTGTTCATTTTGTTAACTGACATTTTATGGAGGTTTTGTTAAACATTTTTCTAACTTAATTCAATTATCGCTTTTCCTAATTTTACCACCTTTGTCCAGGTCCTTATGTTTTGTCCTCTACACCTGGACTCTCTTAAATCATTACGCACCCAATTATGATGATGAGTCATTTGTTGAAGACATATTCTTGAAGGTATCAGGAGGACAGCAAAACATTCTTATAGGGGGTGATGTTAATTTCTGCGTGGATCCTCTTCTGGATAAGTCAGCTCAGTCAGTGTCCAAATCTAAAGCAGCCAAAATCACCATAGAATTTATGAAGGAATTACATTTAACTGATGTGTGGAGACACATGCATCCAGATTATTCTTTTTATTCTGGTCGCCACAACTCTTTTACTCGGATTGATCTTTTCTTGTTGTCGACCCAGCTGATTCACAGAGCAGCAGAATCTGAGTATTTATCTAGAATACTATCAGATCATTCACCTTTGACCCCGATCAGTTTGTGCCTGAAAAAAACACTAATATGTACAGGTGGCATCTGAACCCTATTCTCCTTCAAAAGCCAGATTTCTGCAAATTCATAAGGGATCGGATTTGGACTATTCTGTGAGACAAACTATGCTTTATGTTATTGGACACACTTAAAGCCTTTTTAAGGGAACAAATAATCTCATATACCAAAGGTATCAAAACGAAATACATGGCAGAAATAGAAGAACTGGAAGCAGACATTTTGAAACTGGAAAAGGAGTTTCAACAATCAAGGTGTAAAGAAGTACACCAGCTATTCATAAATAAATAGCTTAGATACAATACTTTGCATACTTATAAAATTGAAAAAAAAACATTTTGAGAAGCAAGCAAAGATGCTATGAATTGGGAGAGAAGGTGCACAAAATTCTGTCTTGGCAACTAAGAAAAGAAGAAAGCTCTAGGAGATTATTTCAATCCAAACTGAAACAGGTGCTGTATCATACAACCCAGCAGAAATTAATGAGGCATTCAGACAGTTTTACACACATTTATTCACATCAGAACCACCAGAAAATCTGAGTTACTCTGATGGATTTCTGTCCATGACTGAACTGCCCAAACTTAGCCAAGAAGATCAAAATAGTCTTGATCTGCCATTCACACAAAAAGAAACTGAAAAAGCTCTGGGCTCATTACAAGCAAACAAATAACCATGAGAAGATGGGTTTCCTCCAGAATTTTACAGGGAATTTAAGGAGTTACTCCTCCCACTTCTCATGGACATCATCATCTTAGCCTCTAAGACTCGAACGCTCCCTGAATCATTCTCTACAGCCATAGTTACTGTGATTTACAAAAAAATACAGATTTATTGAACTGTTCTTGATATCGGCAAATTTCATTGTCAAATACAGATAATAAATTGATTTCCAAGGCCCTCGGTAACAGACTTGGCCAATACCTGCCACAACTAATAAATCCAGACCAGTGTGATTGTATCTCAAAGTGCTCCTCAGCTCATAACCTCTGTAGGCTCCTTAATATTATTCATTTAACAAAATCTGAAACGGAACCCAGCATAACCGTGGCTTTAGATGCTGAGAAAGCCTTTGGTAGGTTAGAGTGGCCATATCTATTTAAAGTGTTGGCCAAGTTTGGGTTCAGCCCATTATTTATTTGTCAGGTTCAAACTCTTTACCATAGTCCCCAGGCAAAAATCAGCACCAACAGACAGATTTCATCTACATTGTTCTAAAGCCAGTGCCTTTCAACCTTGGGGTCGCCTGGCATTGAAATGGGGTCACCTGAAATTTCTCGTAATTGATTTAAAATATATATATATTTGTATAAATTACAACAACACACTTTTCCTAATAGAAATCAAGTTTGAATAAAATGCAGGATATAATATCTGAGAGGGCATATCTTGATTCACCCTATCATGTGACCCGTTACTACATTACTACGCTTCCACCTGCTCAGATACAGTTGCAGTTAGAAAACTGGACCAAACAGAGAATGGAAATATTTCTTCGCCTGCCTGGCCCTGCTTAAGACATCTCCAAGAGAAACTGAGAAGTGGACACCAAAAAGGTGCATTATATACATTATGTAGCCTAATTGTCGTCTAATGTTGTTTTAGCAAAAAAGTCTCCATTTTGAAAATCTGGGGTCACTAGAAATATGTGATGTTAAAAAAGGGTCATGAGCCTAAAAGATTGGGAACCACTGACTTAAGCAGATCAAGTCGACAGGGATGCCCTTTGTCTCCAGCACTTTTTGTCTTGGCAATTGAGCCTTTTAGCTGAAGCAGTCAGACAAGATCCTGGTGTGAAGGGCTTTCAGGTGGATCAGACAGTTCATAAAATTAATCTTTTGGCAGATGATGTTATTTTGGACTTCACAGAACCTGATAACTCTCTTTCCAAATTGCAAACTGTATTGAACACTTATGCTAGTATTTCAGGTTATAAGGTGAATTGGGAAAAAAAGTGCAATTATTCCATGGACAAATTTTCATCACTTCAAACTCCAAGTCCATTTAGATGGCCTATGGATGGTATAAAAGACCTTGGAATATTTGTAGACAACAACCTCAAAAACGTGTACAAATTGAATTACCTCCCACTGCTCAGTAGGATCGAAGATGATTTACGTAGGTGGATGGGCTTTCCTCTCGGCTTGACTGGCAGAATCAATTGTGTTAAAATGAATGTACAACCAAGATTGTAATATCTGTTTCAATCTCTGCCCATTCCATTACCACAATCCTTTTTCAAAACTCTCAATAGATATATGTCAGACAGTTTTCGTGGAATTGTAAAGTACCCAGGATAACCATGAGAAAGCTAACATGGGACTACAGTTCAGGAGGACTTTGACTACCAAGTTTTAAACATATCATGCACGTACTTGAAAACCCTCGACTTGACTTATCAGGCGCATTACTGCCCCCAGTGGTGTGACTTACCAGTGCATGGCAAAGTGTTTGGACGGATGGACGGATGGACGACCAACTGATGACAATACCCTGCAGCCAGTGTGGCCGAGGGTAAAAACTAGTACTTGGCAGCTCAAATGAGGTTCATCTCATCCTTTTTTGGGGCAGTGACACCCCGTCTTGGACACAAATCGAACTGCACCACCTGAAAGAAAAGGTCCATAGAGACTTCATTAATAAGCATAATTCTAGAACTGTAAACAACAGGACAGATAACCCTACATGGAGGCATCTGAAAAAAATTTGGTACAAGGTTCACGGAAGTCTTGGACTGAAGGTGGAATTGTCAACTAAAATACCTTTAAAACAAAATGAACTTATACCCATTACTCTTGTCAATAAGATTCTGGACATATGGTATCATAAAGGAATCCAACACTTGGAGGATTGTTTTGATAAAGGACTTTTCATGCATTTGAGCACCTGAAGAGGAAATACAACTTGTCCAATCAAATCTTTTTCTGTTATCTCCAACTAAGGGTGCTTTCACACCAGTAGTTTGATTATTTGGTCCACACCAGGCAATAAAATTATTATTCTGTCCGCTTTCACACCTGCAAATGAACCAAAATTGGTCCAATTGATGTTTCATCAATGTTTATCTTCTGGTAGAAATAAGCGCCAATTTTGACTCACTATGGAGCGACACGTTCACACATTGGTACTGGCTCTGATCTTTCTATATTACATTCTCTGTATTGGCCATTTTTTGGCCAAATATCCAATTGGAGAATGAGTCGTCTGGAGACCAATCTGCTGATGCACTGGAGTTGCCAAAGGCGTATAGTGCGTCATTTCAGGCAGAGGACACGCGCTATTTTCATGAATGTGTTCATGCTGACCTGACCTGACTCATGATGCATTTGGAATAGTTCGTTTGGACCTACTGTCTATGGTTTGGACCTGAGTTCGTGTTCTTACCAGAGGGACTGCACCAGAGTTTGGCATTTGGTGCGGAGTCAAGCGGACCGAGACCACCTCTGTTTAGAGGTCTCGGTCCGCTTGATTTAGTGCGGATCCGAGTCCGATTGATGCTTTCACACCAACGAAAACGAACCGAACTAAGAACTTTTGGTTCGAATGAAACGTTTGGTGCGCACCAAGTGCTGTTGGTGTGAAAGCACCCTAAGATCCTTTCTGAGTTAATCTGGGTCCTGAAATGGCTCTGCCTGGATGAATGACGTTGAAAGAGTTCTTGATGAAGGGAAAAAAAATTCACACTCATTTAAAAAATGTATCACCTGTTGTTGAATGAGGGCCCAAAGCCAGGTTTGCATAAGTCTAGAATGAAATGGAAGTCAGACCTTAATGTTACAATTGACGAACAGTTTAGGACAGATTTATGTCAAAACAGCTTGTCAACTATTATCAGTGTGCGGAATAGATCAGCTATAATATTCTGCATCAATTATACCTTACCCCATAAAAATGACATTCATTCAAATCTCATCTGTCAGAAATGTGCTTCAGATGTGATACTGAAGTTGGTTCCTTTCTTCACTGTACCTGGCTGTGAATGAAAATTAAGCCTTTCTGGCATGATATGTGCTCCACTTTAACCAGGATCACAGGGGTTAATGTTCCAGTGGACCCTGAACTTTGTTTATGGGGAACTGTACAATATTTGCGGTTTTCTAAACAATGCACAATTTGAATTTATGGAAGTTGCTCTATGTGTGGCCAAGAAGTGCATTGTGGTGTCATGGAAATCTGATTCCCCTCTTCTTATTGACAGGTGGTCTTTTGAGATGAACAGTTGCATCCCCCTGGAAAAAAAATCACTTATTGTCTCAGAAAACAGTATAACACCTTTTTGAAAATGTGACAGCCATATTTAGATCATATTGGTTCATCTGTTACACCAAGTACTTAATGTAGTCGTCTGTATTGACCTTTGACTGTTTTTGTCTTTCTTTTCCTTCTTTCTTTTTTTTTTGGGGGGGGGGGGGTTATCCTTCTCACCTTGCCTTTTATTATGTCTAATACTGTTGGTATGTTTGTACACATTGCATAATTAAAACTGAAAATAAAATATTAAACCAAAAAGGTACCACTGTACTTAAGATTAACTCGTACTTGTGTGCTGACATAACATTTGTGTTGGAGTCTTTTTTTGTGCTGGGATTTAGTCATTTATTGACATTTTCTTACTCCATTTCATAGACAGACTGATCTCATGAACTCGCGTTGTACGTCACACCAGTTCTTATGGCATTTGGGGTGCTATACGTACACATTTTCATCCTTTCGCTTTTTATTCAATGCCATTTAATCGCGTGTCAACGTACACCAAGATCTGTGGTTTACATATCTGTAACCGCTAATCGTGTGGTATTTTACGCGGCGTGAACATACACGCGTAAAGCTAATAATGCGTACAGACAAGTGGCGTGTTATCTGTATGCAATTCATGATATCACGTTGTCCTAGTTAATGATTCTCTCAGTCGCGTCGATCCACAATAAAATCCTGTGAATAGACACTGAATAGACTTGGTGCAAGTTTTTTTTTCAGGTTCTCATTCTTCAGAGCTTTTATTCGACTTCTTCACAGCGGCAACAGTGTACAACCTTGCAGCTATATTATTCCATTAGCTTAGAAGTGAAGAAATGGAGTTGGCTAAATTGAACAAAGGCCTAGCTCTTTGTGCAACACAGACACTTTACTTGAGCACACAAGCATATATAAGTCAGACATAAAACGTCAAAGTAACACAAACGTTAGCTTCTTATTGCTAAGTGTTGCTGACAACTGGAAATCTGCAGTAGGCTGGCTGCTCAGACAAACTTTGGATGTAATCTTAAAAGCAGGACAATCTCATTAAAGAGGAAGGAATAATGTAGTTTTATATTTAAAATAACATAAATAGTACATTAGCAGACTATTATTATCATCACTACAGTTATAAAGCACACAAACAAATGCACATTTATCACTGCACCATTTCCATTTATCTCTCCCCTGGGTCTACTTCAGACATTCTTTATTTGCAGATTCAAGCATTTTAAGTTATTGTATTCTGTCTTCCTTTGAGTTATTTTTATAAATACTGCGTTTTTGAGCATGCAAACTTCAGCATAGTGCTGGGTATATTATGCCAACAAAAAAACCCCCAAAAAACTTGACTGTTACCTGCATTCCTGTGAAAAGTATGTAGTTGGAACGATATCTTTTTTTAATTAAACGAAGCCTAAAATTAGCAGCATATTGGCAGTTTTCTTGTGTGATCCTAACAGTTCAGTCACAAGCTGCTAAAATGTATAAATTCACTAGTTCGCCAATCTCCACATCTCTTGCGCTCCAAATATGTCACGACCAAAAACATCAGGGAGCCTTCGTCACATCCATCTCCCACACAGGAGTCAACCAAACTGCAGGAGAGCTTTGTAAATTTGTCAGTGTGAGAGATAGAGGCAGAATTTTTTCACCGGAAGAAGAATACATGATGATAAATGATTATATAAAAGATAAACCATCTATTGTGAAATGATGTGAAAGGTACGTGTGAAAGACAGGAACGAAAGCCTCGGAAACTGTCGATCTGTGTGTTATTAGGAAATATTTGCGCCTGTGTGTTTACTCTGACACTCGTGGTTTTCAGATGAAACAGCGAAGGCGCCCAGACTGTGCACGCAGCATCGCAACAGGGCTTTATGTCCACAGCCTGTAGAATAAAACACAAAGCAAAAATATACTACAACGTGTTTATTGCTGTGGTTGTGTATGGTATTGACCCAGAAAGACTCAAACATATACTGGTGACCAAAAACATCTACTGATCTAAGATGTTTAATACCTGTTGATCCACTAATCCCATCAATACATGTCGATAATTGGTGTAAAATACAGTTTTTCATCTTTTCATGGTCATCAAATATGACTCATTTGGACGTTCAGAGGCTCTGTAGTGAATGTGGAAACACCGCCATCTTCTACAACATTGATTCACCAGTAAAACCCATGGAGTTGGATCAGTGACAGTGGATGGACACACTTTGCTTAAGTTCAGTTAATGATATCTTTGCTGGAAAAGTCTGTTTTTCTTGAGTTTTCTCTGTGTCTGATATGATAACCTTCAACTTTAATCTGAAGATTTTATGAAAATCAACATGATCATTAAATTAAATATAGGAAAATACCAGATTTTCACTGGATAAATGGAAAATACAGAAGATAGTATTGTAAAAAATGATGATGAATCATTGAACAAAGGTTAAATAGAGAGTAAGATTCATTTGGGGACTGACACAAAAGTAGCACTGGGTCTTTACGGGTTAAGATTCAAAGCGTTTTATTGCCATGTGTACAGTAAAGGAACAAGTTTCCCTGTACAATGAAAAGCTTACTTTGCCGTCCACACTGAATGCCAAGAGAATTTAAGATGTATGAAAACAGAAATAGAATAATTTAACGAGGAAATTAAAGCAAACATAACTAAGTGGCATTTAAGAATGGCATGCAAAAGAGAATGGACATAAACTATAAAATATAAACTACTATTACGAGGAGAAAATATATATTTACATAAATGTGCTATGTATGAGTAATTGTGCAAACTCTCAGAGAAAAATATGTAATAAAAGACTATCTCCTATTTTAATTCACTGTAAAATGTGATAAAACCCAATTATGATGTAAAACCAAGAGATAACAAAGAAAATGTTAGAACACAAAGCTTACAAGTGGGGTTTTAAACTCCACTGAAAACAGTCTATTTCCTTTTGGTTTGTTTCCATAAACTAGGGTAGGGTTGGACTTTATGAGCTGATTTCTTTTTGACAGGGATAGACTTTTACTCTTACATATTGTATTTACTTATTTTACACATATGCATATTTTTGCACATATTTAAGATTTTATTCCGTGTATATTTGGTTCTATTTTATTGTCTTGTGTGTTTTTATTGTTGTGTGCCTTCTCGCGCAATGACACCAAAGATTTATCTCATCTTTTTTTTATGTTATTTTTTCTTATCAATCAATCAAATTTTATTTATATAGCACCAAATCATAACAAAAGTTATTTCATGACACTTTACATATAGAGCTGGTCGAAACCAGACTCTTGCCCAATTAACAAAACCCAACAGAAAGGAAAAACTTCCTTTAAATGAGCAGAAACCTAAAGCAGACCCCGACACCTGGAAGATGGTTATCTGCCTTGACCAGTTGGGGTTAAAGAGAGAGGATAAAGGAGGAGAAAAAGAGAGAGAGAGCGAGAGATTGGGGGAGAAGGGGGGGAGTAGGGGGAGACAAATGGATACACAGCAAACTAAACAAGACCATCTATGTAACTATATGATAAACACAGTCACAGCTATATGGATAAGTGAGTGATGACGATGAAGGCAGGAGAGAAGAAGAAGAGGGACCACAGCAGCAGGTCCAGAGGTGATCCAGGGAAAACCTGTGAGGCGATAAAGTACAGAGACTCCAGGGAAGAAGTCAAGTCAGTAACATGTATTTGCTGGGGAGTAAATAGAAGAGAAGAGTAGGAGAGAGAAGGCCAGAGAAGAGGAGGACAGAGAGGACCTTATCTTATCTTATCTTATCTTATCTTATCTTATCTTATCTTATCTTAATATTGGGACAGTTTTATCAACACTACTTCCACACAAGTTTGGTATCATTTCAATAGATTGTACAGGAAGGTGACACTGGACACTGGAAAACATATTCATTCATCTTCTGAACCTGCTTTACCCTCACTAGGGTCGCGGGGGGGGTGCTGGAGCCTATCCCAGCTACCTATGGGCGAAGGCGGGGGTGGTGTCAGGGTATTAATCAAATAAAATGTTATTTATATAGCACTGCATTATAAAATTTATCTAATGACACTTTACATTTAGAGCTGGTCTAAACCAGACTCTAACACAGCTCAATGGCAAGAGACATTTTTTGAGCCCATTTAAATGCATAATTGACTATACATATCATGCTTGTGTATTTAAAGGATATTTTTTACAAGTCAAGAAAGTGACAGTTTATGGTAAAGATAGTATCATCTAGTTTTGTGTGAAACGCCTGAGTGGATTGGATCTTTTGTTTCGTGTGACACACGTTGCCAACATCAAAAATACCAGTACCTCAGTGTATTCCACCTTGTTCTCAGAGAGGGAGGTGAAAAACTATTACAAGAGGTGAAAATCACAACCAGTCTGGTTATGTTGAAGCTGCAGAGACATCTTCTGACTCTGAACACGTCACGGAGAGATACAGTAACGATGACGTCACCTTCACAGCTTTCAGGTCTGAGGTCTTTCTGTTTATTAATCAAATTTTATTTATATAGTGTCACATCATAACAAAAGCTACCTGATGATACTTTACATATTGAGCTGGTCAAAAACAGACTCTTAACCCTTTATCAGGCAAATGACTATTTTTTTGTAATTTCCGCAGACATTAAATATG
Source organism: Apogon hyalosoma (assembly GCA_037367295.1). Taxonomy (NCBI): domain Eukaryota; kingdom Metazoa; phylum Chordata; class Actinopteri; order Kurtiformes; family Apogonidae; genus Apogon; species Apogon hyalosoma. The sequence goes on along the minus strand of JAPQRP010000011.1, from coordinate 30,526,795 downwards.
GGGTCAAGCCCTTGCTTCAGTGAGGCATATTGGTTTTTATAAAGCTATACAGTGATGTAGGGAGATTTTATAGACATTGCTGAAGCTGTAAATAGTGAATATGAGTGATTTTTGTCAGTTTATGACCTTATAACAGTTGTTTTATTGCATGGGTTTACATTTTAGGAAATGCTGCTAGGATGTTTTATGGCAAGAGGAGGGAGACTGTTGTTACAGCCGCTGATGAGGAGGTAGATGACAATGTCCAGTAATACACTAAGGCTGAAATTTTGAATTTCAGAGTATTTCAATGAGTGCCATATAAAGGGTTAAGCCAGTTACAGACACCCAACAGAATCCTCCTTGTTGACAGTAGAAGGAAAAAAGTCCTTTTAATGGGCAGAAACCTGGAGCAGACCCTGGCTCTGGAGTATGATCATCCGCCTTGACCAGAAGGGGTTAAAGACAGAGGGTTAAAGGATGAGAGAGAGAGAGAGAGAGAGAGAGAGAGAGAGAGAGAGAGAGAGAGAGAGAGAGAGAGAGAGAGAGAGAGAG
>JAPQRP010000011.1:30506421-30521253 GCA_037367295.1 Apogon hyalosoma | reverse complement strand
AGCAGTTTAGACATTAATGTCTGTGTGTTGAGTGATTTTGAGGGGACAGTACATTTACACTGTTGTACAAGCTGTACACTGACGACTGTAGATTGGACCAAAGTGTCATTTCTTTAGTGTTGGCCCATGAAAAGATAGCATTAAACATTTGCAGAAATGTGAGGGGTGTACTCACTTTTGTGAGATACTCCTCACCAGATGCCTGAACCACCTCAACTGGCTTCGATGTGGAGGTGCAGCATCTTTACTCTGAGCCTCTCCTAAGGAGAGAGAGGGAGAGTCTGACCACCCTTTGGAGGAAACCCATTTCCACAGCTTGTATCTGCAATCTTATTTCTTCGGTCACTACCCACAGCTTATGACTACAGGTGAGGGTAGGAATGTAGGTCAACCGGTAAATCGAGAGCTTTGCCTTTTGGCTGAGCTCTTTCGTCACCACAACAGACCCATGAAACATCCACATCACTGCCGACACAACCCTGATCCACCTGTAGATCTCAGACGTCATTCTTCCCTCAAATGGGCCATAAATTGCCCAGGTCTGCTGTAGAAGGTAAAGAGCTGGTCCAGTGTTCCATGACTGGGTCACAAACCACATTGTTCCTCCTGAATCTGGGATTCAGGAGGAACAATGACCTTGAATCACCACCTTATTGTGTGTGTGTGGGTGGGGGTGTTGGGTGCCTGAATGTTCCTCGGAGCTATGTTGTCAGGGGCAGCTAGCTTGTGGTAGGTTCTCCCAAGGAAAATTGGTCCTAGGTGACGGGTCAGACAATGTGCAATTCTCAACTCATATGACAAGAGGCCAGCAAGGAATCCAGTTACCCTAGCCTGAATCTGGGTTACTGTTGCCCCACCCTAGAACCTAGTCTTTGCCCATGGGCCCTGGTCGGGCTTAGACCACAGCAACTAGGGACCATCCTCTTGTGGATCCACCACCACCAGAAGGAGCCATATGGGCCTGGTGGATGGTGGATTGGGTGGCAGCCAGGTACAGAGGCCTGGCAATCTGATCCTCAGCTGTCTAAATATAGGTTCAGTGTCTAAGATTTAGGGGGATTTCAGAGGATCCACTTGCAGAAACAGAATACAATATTCATAATGTTTTCATTAGTGTAATGTGTTTTTTAGAACAAGCTTTTTACAATAATTATAATAAACTCCGAGCAGACTTCATCTTCGTCCTCCTGCTTTAAAGTGGGTGTCATCTAACAGCACTTTATTGTCACTTATGTTTGAATGTGAACCAGACTTAACTAAAAACGTCCAAAAGAAAATGAAGAACAGACAAACACGATCTTTAATGACGGACTTTCACTTTTTCCTTTCTTTTGCAGTCACCTTAGGTGAATGGGAATGTATTTAGTTGATTGCAGTCTGCAACTACACCACTAGATGTGACTATATATCACACACCAATGCATTCAAGTTAATTCCTCAGTAACAGTCAGAGGTTTCCAGTTTATTTTTTCAACTCTTTTGTCACAAATACTGAAACAAATGATGAAAATAAATTAATTCCTGTGTAAATAGAGGATGAGCCTCATTTGAAAATATAGAGACAGGAAATGACAACATATTAAGTTATAGGGTTTTTGTTTTTCTTCCATATGGTTTCTCAGTGTATGTATGTTTTACTGTACATAATTTGCTATTTATTTTCTTTATTCTTAAACCAAAGCACTTTGAGCTGGAAGATTGATCTTATTATACTACTATTATTCTAATTATATGTAATATATCAAGTATTATTTGTTTTCTGACATTTCTTGGTATTCTTGATCATTCCCATCCCTGCCCTTTAAAACTAAAGTGAAACCCTGAAGTTTGATAGATAATAACCAATTATACCACAGACAAGCACTGTGATTTAAGTAGAAAGATATATGTGCAGCAAAACACTTTGCTGATATCACTTGTAATTCCTTACACACTGTAATTTTGAGGCGTAATTGCAGAGTAAGTAGCTTCTCACTCCGATCCAAGAGTCAGAGTCTTCAGATTGCAATCCTTCTCCAAACACAGCCTGGCCAATCGACAGTACCATTGATTTCCTGATTAATGTCCTGGCCCACCTACTTGCATTGAAGCCTTGAGACATAATTTCCTTGTGAGCATGATCAATAGCTGCATCAACATAAATAAATGCTGGGGGAAAAGAAATTTGGTTTAGTCAGGGCATCAGAGCCAAAAACCAAAAGTAATAGCTTTTTAGACCTGTTATGATGCCGTTCAGAGACCAATTTAAGGACAGAAATGTGTTTTCTTGATAAATATTCACACAAAATTAAATCAGACTGTATACTGGCCACATAAAACAAAAACATATAAATGAAGTAGACAAAATAGTGATAGTAATTGAGACTAAATTCTCAGTTGTATAATGTTTGGTGTATCTCATGAAATTATTTTAATCAGCAAATGCTAATGGCATCAAAGAAAGGGGAAAAAAAAACAAAAAACATTCCATTCATTGCATTCAGAGATACAGGACACAGAAAATGTTATCATTTGCTGGTGACTACAGTGGAACATGGAGATACAGATACAGAAGATAGAGATACAGAAGTTATCTCAGTGCTGGACCGCTGACCTCTCACTAACTTGCTTTTACATGATGAGCAAAAATAAAATATGCAGAAGGCAGTCATCTAATTTTAGCTTCCAGCTCTTCCATCATCACTTTCTAAGTTTTGAGCTGTAAAAAAAAAAAAAAAAAAAAAAAAAAAAGGTTTCCTGAGCTCATCATCTCACGAGTATATTTCAGGTTAACGGCTTTAAGAAAGATATGCTATCCCTGGCCCACAAATGCGGCTTTTGACATAAACATTTCAATAAATTGTACAAATAAAACATTAAAAAACGACCTCCATCAGTGTCAAATGTATGTTACAGGAGGATTGGTGTTTTAATTAGCAATGTTTTCATAAATAAAATACTCTACAGTAAGGAGGAAGAGATCAGTTTACATTAACTGCAAATAGCTCTTGAGATGATCGAGATAATGACAAAATAGAGATTCATCTGCTTCCGTAGAACATACTGTAATATAAAATGGAAGTTATAAAGGCATGTTTTTAGAAAAAATGCTGTTCTCTCTGCACATGATGTAAATTATATCGTAGATCATGTACAGAATTTGATGTTGAGGTGTTTTTTGTAAACTCAGTTGTGGTAAAATACGTAAATATTCAATAAAATTTAAGCTAATTAATTGTATCATCCAAAATATCACTTTTGTTAGTTATCACAACTAATGTTAGCATTAGCCGCACTCTTAGCAACACTTTGAGAATAGTAATGGTTGTCACTACACAATTCACAATGAATGTGCTAAAACTCTACTTCCTGCCATTGGTATGTCAAAGAAATTTACAGCAAATTCTAGGATTTCATGACAATTACAGTCGAAGTTATAGCTTTAAAACTTTGTATTTTTGGGATATATCCTGATAACTTTTTTTGTCAACTCAAAGTGTAAGACTGATCAACTTTGGCCTCCTGCAGGCCAGGAGGATGGTCGCTTTATCTTAGAGAGAGACTAAAGTATCCTCTACACAGTTCTGGATTAGAGAGATGGCAATGTGTGTCACTCTAGAAAAGCTGACCTATGTAATTAGGGGTAAAGCGCAAGAATTCGAAGAGGTGTGGACACCCTTAATGGACTTTCTCAAGCAACAGCAATATCTTATACTCATCTGTAAAGCTATTGAGTGTGACAGCTTTCTTTTTTCTTTTCTCTTTTTTTCTTCTTTTTCCTTTGTATGTGCCATTATTATGATTTTTTTTCTTTTTTTAAAGAATTACTTTATTTTTCTCTTGCACAGTTGTGTGTGTGTGTGTACAATTAGTGTAGTATGTTTTGATGTGTTATGTATGTCTGTCTCTTGAAAATGAATTTAAAAAAGTTATAGATTTGTTTGTTGTAATTTGAAAGTAGCCTATAACCCAGTTTTTTTAAAAAACACATTCTTATTTCAGGCTAACATTAGCTAGCTAACAACAGCTTGCTAGATCAACAAGACTGAGGAGAAAATACAAAAATAATCTTTCAAAAGTAATTTAAAAAACTTAAACGATTCATTACTTCTATAGCTGTCGTTTTTGGTGAAGAAAATGCACTTAAATGCGTCACTAATTACAAAAGATGAGAGGGATGTGGAGGATGGCATGAAGATATCATTTCCATTTGGACCAGGCTTTTGTTTTGTGTGGTTTGCATGTTCTTCCTGTGCCTCTGGGTCTTCCAGTTTCCCCTGCTGTCAGATATATGTATGCTAGGTTAATTCTCCTGTCAGTCACACTGACCAAGGTCCTGACATAGATCTGTACTTGGTTCCCGAGTGCCTTCAGTGACAGCTCACTGCTCCTCATGTCTACACTTGGATGGGTTAAATGCTGAGGCTTACTTTGATATCCCATACTGTATGATAGGCTACTTAATACCTGTTGGAACGTGCAACAACATTTGGATAAACATCTCCGTTTTGTAAGTCTGTAAATCTGGAGGCTGAAGAAGTAACTGCCAATGGACTTATATTGACAGAAACTGAATGCTAATAAATCGTTCCCATTGTGACAGAATGGCACAGCAAGAGAGATACTTTTCCTCCATTTTGGACTCAAAAAGCACCACAGTTCTGTTTCTTTCCTCTAATTTTTGTGTCTATACTATTTACTTCTGCCAAACATCTTACGTTGATAAGCAGTGAAAGCTAGCTGTTTGTTCCATTTCATTGCCTCTACACTCGGCACGGTAATGTCACACACAGAGGCTGCTTATCCTATAATGCAGTGTTTCTCAACCTTTTTTGAACTAAGGCCCACTAATGGAATCATGAGCCTCCTGCCCCCCCCATGCCCCCCCCCATCCCTGAAAAATGTGGGTGGGTGGGGTAACGTAAAAGTTAGGCAACAGACCTGTATGTGGAGGACGTCACCTTATCATTCCCCACGTGCCACCTCTCGCCACATTCAAGCATAGGATATTTCATGTAATTCACTTGTGTTTAGCTTAAGACTGTGACTAAGCTACTTGTACACTTCTTTTTTTCTACAGCTGAAAGGGGGGTATAGCAATATGTGTAAAAATGACATGCTGTAATACATGTTATCGTTAAGAAACCTATTCACAAATAAACATCAGCTGTTCAAGTAGGCAATTTGATAACAAAATCACAGCCAAATATAAATTACAGCATACACAGACGTGATTAAATACTTGTACTGGGAAAAACTGCCTATCTCTGGGGGTAATACGAGTACATCCCAGGAATAAATCATTTAGACCTATTAATTTAAGTGGTAGCCTCTTGAGTGTGCTGTATCTGACTTCCTCTGCATTCTAGCCTTTTGAAACCAGTGTAGGCGACTCTCTTCTCCAGTTTTTAGATGTTTTGTAACTACACATTTGTATACTTGTAGGAGGAAAAGGCTGCTGTTTAAACACTTCCTCATGGTGTGTGGCAGGCTTCATTTCTGCTCCTTTCAGTGTTATACAACAAAGACCAGATGTGACCAAAATCCCAGCTTTAGTGTGCAGTCATCCTCATTCTGATGCATGTCTTAACCTGATCCACTGTGCATTCGGCAGACTGTCTTCCCAACTCTGTACGCTGCCATCACCAGCCAACCCCTTAAAATAGATCAAGTTGTAAATAAGATTACTTGTTTGACAGTAGGTTGGCTTTCTGTGTAGAATAAACAATAGTATTCTGACTGATTAATTCCATACTGCCGGAGGATGCTATAAGTTACCATGTTTTCTTTGACTATGAGGTAATTTCCTGGATAAAAAGTTACTTAAAAAAAAAAAAATTAATCATACATGCACATAAACATATACTTGACATAAAGAACCACAAAGGCACAATACAAAAAAAAAAAAAAAACAACAAACCTAAAAATCTATTAAATAAAATAAAACAAGGCAAAATCCTACTAAAAAAACCCCAAAAAACAAAACAACAACAAAATAAATAATATTATCAACTTCTCTTTACCGGCTCAGGGCTGATTGAGAGTAATATAATGTATACTAACGACAAATTTCTCCATCAAGAAGATATAGGAGGCAGCAGGACACTCTTTTTGACAGAGAAAAAAGGATTCCATTGTTGATAAAACAAATAAATGTGTTACTGTAACATGTTATTCTAATGCATTTCTTAAAACATACTAACTAAACTAATCAAAATTTGAGGATATGTGTGTCTTAAGGTCTGTTTTCAGAAATACATTTAATGCATATTTTGAAATTTTGCATTGAAAAATGTCTCTGAAAATGTAAGAGAGAAAAATGCTTCATGTGAGGTTGCCTTTTTTGTTTTTTTGTTTTTTTTTCAACACAGTAAATGGGAACACCTTTGTTGATAAATTCTGATGTAGTGAACATTTATCTGATTTTATTGACTGTTTAGCTGTTTGACTGTTTAGCTACATCTTCTCAGACATTTCCGTAAATTGTAAAAACATGTCTGGTATAACATGTTGACTAATGAGGTCATGTTGACTAATAACGAGACCAAGTTATTTATCTGTATCCATTTTACATATAACAACAGAACACTGCTTCATCTACTCTGGTTATTGGAGCTGTGTGTAACATAGTTTACAGCACCACCTGCTGATGAACTATTTGCTCCAACCAAGTTTATGGGAACAACATTAACATTTGTGGTTTTTGTAAATTTCAACAAAGTTTTCTTCAGATTCACTTACAATTTTATGGAAACACTGTAAGTATTATAGCATTTTAACCATAAATGATCTCTTATTGGTCTCTTACTGGTTTTTGGTCTGTAGATTTGATGCCGGGAGTTTATGTTTTTCCTGTTTACCATTTCATTATCTTACGTCTTTGCAGTGACCGTATTCATTCAAAAGGATGGAGCTGTAGGAATGCAACTGGTGAGCTAATGGTGAATGCTAAGTTAGCAACATGCTACAGTAGTATTTGTCATCAAACATTGGTGCAACATAATCATTTGATATTGTCAGTGTAACTTGCAAACCACAAATACAGTTATTTTATATAACAAAAAAAGTCCCAACAATTTTAAAGCCTTCCATTCACCCTAAACTTGTATTAACGGAGGAATATTTTAAAGCTATATGACCAAAACACTTACTAGAGGTGAAACAAAGGAGACTACAGGACCCTTTTTTTTTTTTTTTTGCACCCAATATCTATCTATATCTACTGGCCAACTACATAAAGTAACCATGGCTTGTTTAACAGAAAAAGTCTGTAAAGGAATGAGTCATAACGTACTAAGTAATAGTGAAACCAAGCCACAATTTCTTTTTCAGACTAAAAGCCTTAAGGGAGTCAGGAAGTCCAGGATTTTTTATATCCACCATCGACTCTAACCATCTTAACTGCGCTGATATTACATATAACCGTGGTTTTCAGAAATATGGGTTGGGTTGGTGCTAAATAACCTAAAATGTAGAGCAGATCAATATGGTGTGAATATTAGTGTAATGCAGTGGTTCTCAACTGGTCTGGCTTCAGGACCCACTATCACCCCTAAATGACAAGCCACAACCCAGATTTATGACAGTTAAATATCTCGGATGTATTTAAGAAAAAGATGGTGTTTTTTTTTTGTTTTTTTTTACCTGAGATAAAACAGAATATCACAATATGCAAACACAGAAGACAAGTTTAATGATAAACCAAAATGACCAGCAGGTGGTGATGCTAAATATGGAAATATTCCCGTTAACACTAAATTAGGTACATTTTAACCAAAACTAAAAGTGCACTCAGAAAACAATTAAATGTGCGTTCAGACACTTATTCAAGGATTAAACACACTGAGGTTTTTGTTAAACCATATCTGATGTAGTCGTTGTCATAACAGAATTTCGCCATGATATAAATAGAAACTTTTGGGTCTTCTTTTATGCTGTGAAACGTCTGGTGTTAATTATCATTACAGCACATTACCGCCACCTACTGTTGGGGAGTGTGAATGGATGACGCTCTGCTCCATAAATAATATGGCACAGGACTGGCTTCTTAACATTATTTTTTGCCCAAACAGGTTTGTGACCCACGTTTTGGTCGCGATCCACCAGTTGAGAATCACTGGTGTAGCGTTTAGTGTCATTATTTTACATTAACTAGATCTTATTAATATTTATCACTCTTGTGTAGAAGTGGTGTGTAAAATGCTCCACAAATACGAGTCAGATCATTTCAACTGAAGATTCCTTAAGCTGTTTTACTCCAAAAGGATAGAGATTTTTTCATTTTCACTAAATGCTTCCACTCTGGCTATCATTTATCGTCACAGTCCCTGGTGTGGAAAAGCGACCCTAAACAAAAACAGTGATTCATTTGTAGTAGGCTCAAGACCAGTATTGGTTCCTGCCACTGATGACTTTGAGAGAATAATTAAAGTGTGGGCTAAGTGTTGCTCGGGGATATTTTACATGCAGTAGAAGGGATGGGACTGGGAAGCGGCCAGAGATATTGATTACTGCTGGGATTACAGCACCATGAGCATCGCTCTCAGTCCAACAATGTAATCATCAGCCTTCTACTTGTAATGCGCAGGTTGCCTCAACCTCACCAGGGGAGGGAAGGAGAGAGACAGAGGGAGAAGTGCAAGTGGACGGAGAACAGATGGGTAATGTTTTATCTGCCATTGTCCTTCAACTCAAGATGAATTTAAGGTTGAAACTTGCAGACTGGGGATTTGCTTTTAAAGAAGGTTTAAAGGAGCTGTGTCACACATTAATTACTTGGATACCAGTGTCTAGTGTGTATTTATTCCAAAATATCTGTAAGAAATGATTGTTTTGTCTAGCACCTGCACTGTTAAATGAATTACATCCATTATATTAGAATAAGACTGCATTCTTCGCAGGGTTTAAGCCGATTGTCTCTCCTTTGTTCAGTGACTGTCACCATGGCAGCTACCACTAGATTGGATTCAGCGGATGCATTGATGTAAGTTGGCAGATAGATTTTTTTTTTTTTTTTTTTTTAAAGGCTCCTCTTTGAGACTTTAATCCTCAAAATACATGACAGTGCTGATCTAGCACTTTTCACTAACTTTTAGGCAAATATTTGTCACTGTGTCTAACTTTCAGAACCAGTTTCATCAATAACAATGCATTATTCAGCCCATACATACTGTATCTATGCATTTATTCCCACATAATACTTTGAATTTACTGGCTTTGAATTCAGTCCCGTGTCACATTTTGATTCTTCTGTACATTACAGGAATAAATAGACTGTCTTGCTCTTAAAGTAGTCTTTGTTAGCATTGTGTCCCATCACTGTAGATAGGACTGTTACTGTCCAATACTGGTCTGGAATAGGGTAAAGGTTATCTGGACTGTTTGGCCAGTGCTTAGGCAGTGCTAAGTGCAGGGTGTGGTGACAGCGCATTTGCAAAATAGTGTCGGGAGTTGTTTTTAGGGGGTATGTGCGCATAAGGAACAGCACTGAGGTATTATTAAAACAATTAAATCCCTATAGAAGAAAACTGCACATAAAAAGAAATTTCCCATTAAAGTTGTGATTCTCTGGGGGTAGTTGCAGCTCAGATATTGTCAGTGAAGAGGGGGACTTTGTTTGTTTATTAGTTATTTTGAATTTAAAACCAGAAAAACCTAAGAAAGAAAAAAACTTATTCGGAAAGTGCAACTTATAAACTCCTGTCCCCTTACCTCATCTTTTTCTACTGGCCACAAAGTCCCAGCTCCACAACATAACTCTAAAAAAATATGACACATATCAAAAATAAACTTTGTCCAAGGCTATATATGTTGTATATCATTATACATTATTCAAAAACCAAGTGGTCTCTGTGTGTGTGTGTGTGTGTGCGTGTGTGTGTGCGTGTGTGTGTGCGTGTGTGCGTGTGCGTGTGTGTGTGTGTGTGTTTGTGTGTCTTGGGATTGACACAAAATCTGGAAAGAGCTGATATCTGCAGTTTGAGTCCACTTCCCTTCTCTAATACAGGATTATATTGTTTACATTGTATCATAATGCACATTAATACAGCATTAGTATTAGTAATACATTATTACTTTCAAAGCTATAACTCACAAATAGTAGTTGGAAGGAAAATTATCAGCATCGAGTGATGGAAATACTCACTGTATTCCAGCAGAAAAGTTCCTGTAAACCAGACAGCTCTTGAAGAACAAAGCTGGAATAAAACACAGACTGAAAGTGCAGTTTATTGTCAAAACAATTTAAAAAAAATTATGTGGCACAGCTATTTCCTTTATCTGTGGCCAATGGTTTTCACCACTACCCTGCTTCTTTAGGAGACTATAGGACATTTTTATTCAACTAATTTCAATGGATGACGCAAACATGTCCAGAGATAAGAACTGATTTATTTGTGCTAGTCAGTGAAGCGAATGTAGCTTTCATTTATCACAACCAATATATCTTTGGAATTTTCTGACATCTGACCCCTTGGTCATGCTCAACACATTATGGTTGCAGAGCAGATACTGCAACATTACACTTCCGCTGGAATCGATGAGTGAATACACCAGACGCCAACGTGGTGCACAGTGGCCCCGTATGAGTTTGCAAAGACCATTCATTACTTTATAAAACAAATAAAATGACAAATCCAAAACAAATATGAAGAAAAAAAACTGCCAAGTGGTCCCACTTTGATGAAAAAATAAAAATAAACAACTTCCAAAAGTACAGAAAAACAAAAGAAAAACATTACAAAGAATTGCAAGTCAAACCAGATCTGTTTACCTCAGCTATTAAGGGTTCAAGATGTAACACAATAACATGATGATGCACAATATGAGGCTTTAATAAAGGTTCTGTAAATCAGATCAGATATCATTCATTTTTCTTCATATTTATTTTCATAAAAATGAAAAACTCAAGCTATATACACAAAACTTAACAATTTCCCAAAATAAAATTTCAATTACCAAAATTAAAGGTGGAAAAAATACAAATTAAATCACAACTTGTAAAATTAAAAAAAATCAACATGTTTTTTTTTTTCAAAATTAATGTGTTAACGTGGATTAATCCATCATTGTGAGGAGTCTGAGTAGAAATTTTAAAGCAATTAACCCATCTGCAGCGCAGAATGACTCTGAATGTCTCTGGCAACGCATTTCGGGCATTTTGTCCAAGTAAGGTTAGTGTTACACATGAACAAATGGGCAGTTGATCCGGTAGTGACAGGCAGCAGAACCAACCCATAAAGATGGAAGACACTAAACAGCACGTTGGCCTCTGGATGGAAATATGAGGACAAAAAACCCAACACGGAACAGTTAGTTCAAGTGTTGGGTTATTATTTGTTCCCCTGCCCTGATATCTTTGGCAAATTCTGGGCAAAACTGATGTGCATATATTATATTTGTAAGTCAAATGGTGTACTTTCTACCGACCCAAAAAATAACAAGAACCATAAAACTAGACACCAAAATGTAATTGGTTCAAACCTTGAGTGTAAGAGAACATTTGTGCCATTTTAGAGAAAAATCCTGAGACGTTACATCCACATCCAATGAGACAGACATCAGCAACCGCGACCTTGAGCTGGTAAAACATTATAAGTTCATCCGCGAGTCCAACTGTTTTGTAACACTCTGAATTACATTAACACAATGGCTACTGACCGACACCTTTCTATTGATATACACCTTGGATGCATCTAAAATGTACAGAAGTATAAAACATCCATCATATTAGGAGGCATGGTCTGTTCAGTTCCTCGTTGTCCGCTCGGCTCCACTGTGAAACATTATTCTCTGCCTTAAAATGTGAGTCTGACTATCCATTCCATTGTAAAATTCCCATCATCAAAAACCAGCAGAGTCCTCATAGGTTTAGTTCTGACAGAGACGATATCCATACAAAGGTTTTGCTGCTGACACACTGCCTCTGTGATAGACTCTTAAGCTTCTCCCTCTTGAGACTTAAAGTCACATTTTTCAGTGTACAGTCGTGAAAGTCGCATATAAATATTTGACATTATTCTGGACTCGCACAGTCAGCTAAGTAATTGTTCTTTGTTTGAATGCACCTGCACTTTGAAGAGGAAGCGCTCTCGAGACGGTCAAGGGTATTTCTTGGAGTTCTTTGAGGCGCCGTAGCCCTGGGGCATCCCTTGAAACAACTCCCCATCTGAAGCAGAGAAAGCCAGGACATCTGAAGTAAGCGGGCTGGGTGACATCATGGTGTTCCTGTCTTCTCCTTGCAAAGTGTCACACTTGCCAACTGTCTGGCAAACTTTCCTGCAACTTCTTGACATAGATTCTTACTCCTAAGGTAAAAGTATGGGAGGCTTAGTTCTGCAACTTTTTGATATGAATCCTTTCTTGAGTTTTATATTCATTTTAAAATCCCCCCCTCCTGTGCATGTATTCAGCATAACCTCCAGAGCAGTATATTCTAAACACCTTCACTAAAAATAGAAATTACATCTGCTGATATTTATACCGGGTAAATAGATAACAACAGACTCTATGGCTTATGATAGTGTGTGTATGCGCCTGGTGTCCTGTGACATATTTAGTTACTGAATGGATCTATCACCAGGTGGCACCTAACAGTTGGTTTATCATCGACGAGGAGACATGGCGGTCCACGTTGTCGATACTCAATTGAGTCGTGTCTAGTGCTGGTGGTGGTGGCAGGGATCTGAACTTGATCCTCTATAATGACACCATCCAACCTCATATAGGGAAAATTGGAGATACCTTCCCTTGGGGCAGTAGAAAGAGAGTAGGATTAACCCTTTAACCCCTGACATGTCTGTGGTGAGCGTTCTGAATGTATGATTTATTTAAAATATTCATAAAAATTCAACTGCTCGCTCAATAGGAAAATGTTCAAAACGTGCTGATAAAATAGACCCTGCGTTTTCCATAGGCATCTGAGCACGCTCAGTTCACAGACACCCCCGCACCACACACACACACCTGTGGAATGGGGGAAAAACACAAAGCAGTGACACCAACTCGCTATAAATAGATGGTTTGTTTTTTTTTTTTGTTTGTTTTTTTTTTTTTACACCATTTTCCTAGTGTTTTTTTTCTTTCTTTCTTTTTACTGTTGATTGAAGTGTTGTGGTGATTTTTCTTTCTTTTTTCGTAACTGCTTTTTGGAGTTCAACCCGGTGTCAAAAAGCAGCTGGACTGATTTAGAAAAACAGAGCTCCAAAAGCAAAAACTACTGGGCCAAAACTCAAACACTTGTTCATGTTCAACATCCTAAATCTCTTACTGATGAACATTCTGAGCGCTTTATTCAAGAAAAGAAAAAAAAAAAAAAAACCTGTAAAACTTGAATTCCTCTCTTTGTCTTTTTCTGTTATTCCACCCCATTTTGACCCTAAAACACACAGTAAAACAAAACCGCTGAAGAAAAGGAACACAAGCAAAAACTCTATTCTATTCCATTCGACTAAATGGTGCAAAGGAAAAATAGGTTTTAATACTATGATGCAAATAGAAGAAAAACACAAGAAGTTGTCCCATATCTTTGAACAACTGAATAAATACACAAAACAATCTTTTTTTTTTTTTTTTTTTTTTTAAGTGCGCCACCAAACTCAAATAACAAAAACACACAAAAACCTAAAAAACAAAGAATCCACAAAACAAAAGCGATTGGATCTGAAGTACAGCTGGAATGTGGACGTCAGTAATTGTGTTGGGTCACCCCTTACAGATGCCAGTCGGTGAGATTACACCATTTGTTCAAATACAGCTTGGTCAAAAGGATAAACTCCGATCAAACAGAGCTGAATTGCCACCTCAGTTTCCACCCTGTGTGTGTTTGTGCTGGCAGAAGAAAACAAGGACAACTGGCACAATATTGACAATCATCAAACACAGATGTTCAAACCCATGCAAAGGTATTGCTGCTTATTTGGTTGCGGTCCAATGTGCAGAAATAGATTAGAAATAAATAACGGCGATTATCAGTCATATGGACGAGAGGAAAAAAAGAGACACAAAGCAAAACCTTACTCTAAGTTTCCTTAGTTTATATAATTGACTCATTGTTAATCATCATACATCATTATTTGTACTGATCTGTGTATCTGTAATGCACAAGCAATTTTGTGAAAGTGAACTGAACAGCCACGATGAAAGCAAGTTAAAGCTCTAAAGTGCCAAATCATTTTTGCTGCACTAAAACCAATCTTTCTGTAGTGGAATTGGAATCATAAACGATGCTTCTGTAAAACCTTATCAAATAAGAACAGCAACTTACAGTAACCAATAAAATGTTTGCAAATTTACAGTCAAGTGGAATTTTATTAACTGTTTTTCAGGCATTTTAAGGATGATTCCTACCTAATATCTGTCATGTCTAACTCTAAATATTAAACATTAAAGTCCCAGTGAAATCACATTTAATGATGAATTTCACAAAGACTTTGTAGGTCCTGAATAGGGTATATGATCAAGTTAAAAGTTTTGGCTCATCTAAATATCTGTCAGATAAATTTCCAGTCAAATGACATGTCACGCTGATAAAAGATATATGGTTAAAGTTACATAAATAGAACACGTTTACATAAACACAGAACATTAACGGTTGACTGCCCTGTGAACCAACATCAGTAAAGCCTCTGTCTGTTACCTCACGTACGTCGAAAAGTCACTTACATCGTTTGGATTCAGGATTGCAGCAGGAAAACAAACAGATACGCTAATTCTTTTATTCCTTCTGCTACACCGTAAAAATCTAAATCTTACCAAGTGTATTTTTCTCATTTCTAGCCAAAATATCTCATCACACTTAAAATAAGACACAATCACCTAAAGAGTAACTTTTCAGTGAGATATAAGAACTGATTT
>JAPQRP010000011.1:30487390-30498103 GCA_037367295.1 Apogon hyalosoma | reverse complement strand
TAGCTGGGATAGGCTCCAGCGACCCCCGTGACCCTAGTGAGGATAAAGCGGGTTCAGAAAATGGATGGATGGATGAATAACAAGAACCTGAGGGATGGAAAGAGTAAGTGTCCGAGGTGAGTCTGTGGTGGGCTCTGGAGTGAACATCGAGGCAGAAAGTCTGCACCTGAGCAGAGGAGCCACTTAAATAGAGCCCTAATGGAGATCTGAGTCAGGTGTGGTGCTAACAGATGAGACAGTGAATTAGTTTGAGGGAGGGGTCTGTGGCACACAGGACTGCACAGTGACAATGACAGCTTGTATTCATGTCGACATCTTACAGATCGGAGGGACATTTTTAAAAGTGGTCCAGTAGATCACTTATTAAAGGGTCCAAATAAAATGAAGGAGACCAGGATAAGTTGTGGAAGAAAATTATTTACTTTGTGTTTTTTTAAAGAGAAATCCAATGTCTAAGGGAATCAGGGATTTTGGAACCAATTCTGCCCAAAGTCAGTGGTATCAAAACTTTAACATATAAAGACCCAAACAGTCACTGGTGACCAAAACCAACTACTGATGTAAACTGTTTCATATGTGTTGATCCACTAATCCTACAATCCATATAAATAATTGGTGTAAAATACAGTCTATCATCTTTTCATGGTCATCAGATATGACCCATAGTGAACGTGGAAACACCATCATCTTCTACAACATTGAGTCACCAGTAAAATCCATGGACTTGGATCAGTGACAGTGGACGGACACACTTGTTTTTACTATCAGTTACTGATACATTTTGCTGAAAAAGTCACTTTTTCTTCAGTTTTTATTGTGATCGTTTTGTCATCTAACCATTCACTGACAATCACATTATCTGCAGAATGCATTGACATATCTGCACCAAATTTATACTGTGGGTGCATCTTGTCACGGAGCAGAAGCCTCTTGAAAATAGATCACTTTGACCTACTTTTTCAAGGTCAAATGGCCTTGTGCTGTTATGATATCTCAGTACTTTCAAATATAAATATGTATATAATACGTTTTACACAAAGACAATCTAATCTAAATTATAGGGCAGTAACTTTCAATAGTATCTTATACTAAATTTGGCCGAGGGGTATTAAAAGTGTGCAGCACGTTATGTTTTCTGTTTCTGAGATAATAACCTTCAACTTTAATCTGAGCTTTTATGAACATCTACATGATCAGTAAATGAAATATTGGAAAATACATTATTTTCACTGAAAAAAACACATAATACAGAGGATAATATTAAAATAAATAGTGATACATTGCTTAAGAAAGGTTGAATAGAGAGAAAAATTAATTTGGGAACTGCCACAAAAGTAGCACTGGGGCTTTACTGGTTAAGACGCCTCCTCATTCGCTTCATTTTGGAGCCCTAGTCCTTTCCCTTCAGTTATGATTTACAGACACATGTAGGAGCAGAAATAACACAATTTGTGTTTAAGCAAAATTAAAATTCCTCTTCATTGTTAGACATCGTTACACTAAATAGAGTGTAATTGTAATTTGTTTCTTCCAGCCCTTTTCTTTGCTTTGGGAAAAGACTTCTTGTCGGGTTTCTCTGCGGTGGCACTTGTCAGTGAAGGAGTGTAGAGAGATAACCTGGGGGCCTGGAGATAAGTGAATCTAAAGACCTCAATAAAGCCGGAGCCGGGAGAGAAGGAAGACGCAGGAAGGTATTAGTCCATCCATCATTTCCTTCACCTGATCAGAGAGTACAAAAATATACCACTCTCATCTCATCTGCCTAGTTCCCTCTATCTTTGTCATCTGTGGCTGTAGATAACCAGCAGAGGCTAATCCCCAGATCATTGATGAGTAGAGGTGGTGAGCAGTATGGCTCTGCACTGAAGGCTCTTATATTCCATTCCACTGTCAAGGAAATGTTCAGTTCTTTGTCATCTTACTATTATTTACCGTGTTCTCTGGCTTTTTGATTTGTCGTGCTTTACACAGGTGTTTGGATATTATGTCCACTGTCAGTCCATCTGTCCTGCACTGAGCTGAGACAAACACACTTATTATAATTAGTACGACAGATGAAATGATGCCTGTTTTGAGGAAAAGTAACGCAACGGCGACACTCCAAATGGTCCTCGTGAATTAGAGGCAGCAAAATGAAAATGAATCGCGTCAATTTTCAATAAGTGCAAGACTTATGCAGCATGCAGTATGAAGTCACCATTAGACATTCAGCTACCGTGCCTCAAACTAGAGCTGGAAATATTGTAAGTGCAAACAGAGCACAAACAAATGAACACAAATGTGACTGTTTTGACTGTTTTTTTGTATATATCCAACTAACTCTGTAAAGCCCTGTGAGAGAACCTCGTTGTGCTATAGGGCTCTACAAAAAAAACTGAATTGAAACGTCTGACAAAAGATTATTACGGTGGTATTCACAGTAAGAGTGGGTGAGTGGGTTTTTCTTTGATAGCAGCAGTGATGTGATGTTCAGGAAGGGGCAGAGTGTACAAATACTGTCAGGATTCAAACTAAATACTGTAATTCACAAATTATGGTAACTCTGAGGATGTCGAGGAAAACAGGGTTTCAGTTTCAGAACGTTGTAGTTAAGAAGACACTGGAGTTTTCAGATTTTTTTTTTTTTTTTACATTCAGTCAATGCTTTTGACTTTTTTAATGGTCCAGTGGTCTGAAACAACCAAATATCTATGAAGCACTTAAATTAGCTTTTATGATTATTATTATTATTATTATTATTATAAGAAGAAGAAGAAGAAGAAATCATCAAAATTGAGGGAGACATCTCATTACATTATCAAATGCACTTTGCTGAAAAGGAAGTACGGTCAATGAAAAAAAAAATCTTTTATTTTCTCTTACAAAGGCTAAAGGTGGAAAATCAAGTCTCTTTTAAATGTTATATTTTGTACAGTTTGAAATTGAAATCAAATCATTCCAATTTTCATTTCTTTAACCCATAAAGACCCAAACATCCACTGGCGACCAAGAGCATCTATACATCTATAATGTTTGATACCTGTTAAACCACTAATCCTATTAAAACATGACAATAATTGGTGTAAAATACTATTTTTCATCTTTTCATGGTCATCAGATATGACCCATTTGGACGTTCAGAGGCTCCATGGTTACTGTGGAAACACTTTTATCTTCTACAACAATGATTCACCAGTGAAACCCATGGAGGTGGATCAATGACAGTGGATGGAGGTGCTTGATTTGACTTTCAGTTATTCATATCTTTGCTGAAAAAGTCACTTTTTCTTCACTTTTTTTCTGTCTCTGACATACAGGGTTATTCAAAAAGAATGAACCCATTTCATGACGCATTGCTTCAGTTCTCAAGCATCATCATGGAATGAGTCAGTGACCATTTGAAAGAGGAGTTTTCCATGTTTTGAACGGCTAACTTCGATGGCCTTAAACATTGAACAACAACAGCGATCAACTCAGTGGATCGTGATCTGCTGATACGCATCTGGGAGGAATTCTCTTATCGCATTGATGCTGTCCGTGCTGCAGGTGGTGGACACATTGAACACTTGTAAGGCAGGAAATAAAAGTTGATTGTGAGTAGAATACTTGTGACTTGGCTGGAGTTTTCTATTGGTTTTCCTTATTAAAATATTGCGTAATGAAATTGGTTCATTTTTTCTGAATATCCCTGTAATAACCCTCATCTTTAATCTGAGCTTTAATGAACATCTACATAATAAGTTAATTAAATATTGGAAAATTCATGATTTACACTAAAAAAACACAAAATACAGAGGATAATATTAGAATAAATGGTGATGAGTCATTTAAGAAAGGTTCAACAGAGAGAAAAATTCATTTGGGAACTGACACAAAAGTAGCACCGGGTCTTTTTGGGTTAAAGGGAACCTGTGGTGAATTTTCATTGCTAGCTATTTCAAAAGATCATGTGTAATACTAGCAGTTCTGTCCCGTAACTTGTTATAGCCCATTGTCAAGTACATGCGAGTACTAAGTAACTGCTCCATCAGACAGTCATGGTCCTTCTTCATGGGCTGTTCCATCACCAGTAATGACGCAGTAATGTTGTATTTTCCAATTACGTGGGCTACGATGGACTGGTCATTAACCCCGTGCAGCAGACACTGGTCTAAGATGACACATTATCGGCCAGTACTGGGTCGCATCTCTAGGCAAAGCTTACAGCTGCACAAACAACAAACTCGATCTTGTGCTTTCCACTCAATCTCGCTCACTGACTGCTGCTTGTTTACTCGCTCCATCACCCAGTATCAACGCTGGTACATCACTTCTGGCCAGCAATGGCTGCTCCCCATTGGTTCTGCCCCCATCCCTGATTCACCTGATAAAAAGGTCCAGTGTGGTGCATTTATAGTGATCTTTTACTGAATTTGTGCCTCTCTTGCTTATAAGTAATACACAAAGCACAATAAATATCGTAGCCATGACCAGTACAGGTGCACTTTACTTCCTGTTCCTGAATACACAGTCTATGGATTTATGTATGATACACCTGATTTAGTAGGATAATATAGTTTTACCAATGATCCTTGGTGATAAAGATGTTTTCAACAATAGGAATGAGCAGAACTAATGTTCACATTCAGTGCTACACATGTTAAATACATGGACTACCTGTTTAATGAATGTGCTGCAGGATGAATCTTTTTACTGGCCTGATGTATGGAGTGGAGCCACAGGCAATAGAAGCTCATCATTTAGGATTGTGTCATGTCCTCAGCTTTTGGACCCAGCAGAGGACTGTGAAACTAAATGTATTGTGGGCAGGCTTGGGGATACACGGAACGGCATTACGTAAAAGGATACAAAAAAAAAAAAGGTAACTGTATTCCGCTAAAGAAGACGTACTCAGATTACAGGTACATTAATAAAAACGGGGATTATTTAGCAGGATTACAATTTGAAAGCATTTGTTATTTTATTTTTCCATTTAAAACTGGAGATGGAGGGAAAACAGAACAAACTGTCATACAAACATGGATGCGCACTGCGATACTTCATGTCGTCGTCTGGCAGTTGAAACCAGAGCGGTGTAGTTACAACTTACAACTGGCACGGCTTCGATAGAGAAGGACACATTTACCGGGTGGAAATTTTCACTATTATTTTATTTTTAAAGAAGACAAGGGGAACAACACCACCATGCAATGCAAATTGTGCCTTCCAGCTGTGAACCACTTGTCACCATCCAAGGACTCTACTTCCAATCTGAAGAAACATTTACAAGTAAACTAATTAACTAACTAATTAGCTAGCAAACCTGTTAATACAGGTCCTATTACATCCTCTGAAAAAATATTTTGGGACTGTGTGTGGTGATGCTGGGGACTGGGTGGCATTTTTTGCCACTAAAATTAACTAGCCAGTTCTCAAAATAAAAACAAAAACTATCAGTGCACTTGTTAGACTAACTGAAACTAACAAACGAACTGGAAAACAAAATAAAAATAAAATAAAAACTAATGAAAAATGTAAAATTATGATAACTCTGATACACACTGGATTTGTCTGTGTTTTGGGTGCATAGCACATTGTGTTTGTGAGCTCCGGGCTGGAGACTTCCTGGAGATTAGCATCATTAGTGCCACTAATGATAACTTTTATGATGATGGGTATTGTTATTGTTGCTATTATTATATTAGTTAATTAGTTACTGAATTAAGCATACTCTACCTTACCATACTCTAAGTTTTGCCCAAAGCTAGGTTTTGACTGAATGTAGGCCTACAGTTGGGCTGCACTTTTCCAGTTTTTGAGTTTTACAAATGGAAACCTCCAACACACTAAACTGAAATTGTGAGATGTTTTTGGGTTTGTTTGTTTTTTTGTTTTTTTTGGTTTTTTTGTTTTTTTTTTTTTAAATTATTATTACTATTTGTTGCATTGTAAGCTTTTCTTTGTGGTCTTAAATTGTTGTACTGTACATTCATTTTGATGTATGGACTTTCAAAAAATCTGCAAACAGACACCTGATTTGTTTACAAATTGTGTGAGTGCTATTAATCCATGTAAAAAAAAAAAAAAAAAAAACTAAAATAAGATAATTTTGTGTTTACTGAGTAATAGTAGATTGTATTTCTGTGTTGTATACTTTTCTGCACATCTATACCTTTTTGTTGAAAATGTTGAAGGTGACCACTGGATTTGTTTAAAATAATATTCTTGGTGCTCTAGAGCAGGACTATTAGCTACTGCCCACATTAGCTTTCCTTAATTTCTTTTATAATGCGCAAAAGTTATTTCATTGATATTTATTTTCTTGTTGTTATAGGATATTTGGTGTTTAAGTCATCCAAAACTAATTGCAAGAAATCAAGTTACACTACTTTAATATTATGGTTTTTGGATTACATTACTGAATACATATTTTAAGGAGTAACTAGTAACTGTACCAGAATACATTTCTAAAGTAACCCTCCCAACCTTGATTGTGGGTAAGTTAAAGTCTACAATCCACAGCAGGTGATACAAAGGATAAAGTTACCATATAACTGCTGGCTAGAACTAGCAAAATAAATTCTGACATGGTGACCAAGACTCAGAGAAGGGAACTAAACAAAGAAAAAAGCTATAATCACTTGTCTTTTCTTATGTTATGCACCTTCCTGTTAGTCTGGTGTTTGTCTCTGTTATCAGGATGCAAGTGATAGGAAACAAGAACAAGGTAATTTCCTGTTTTAATACTTTATGACCAGTGTGTGTGTGTTACAGCTGGAGGAGTCAAAATTGAGGAAAAACACCAGATTTTGTCCAAATCAAAAAAAAAAAAAACTTTCACTACACAAGCAGTGTATGTATTTGACATGTTCAGTACAGTAGCTCTACAGTCTGTTATGTAACCAAACATTGGGCCAAACACACATGACTTTCTGAATCTATTCATTATTATCAAAACCAAATCTAAAAATAACCAAACTCACCAAATATGTGTTAGATTATAAAGTAATGAGCATTTTATATTGTTCACTTATAATGCCATATTGGAGTTACTGTATTAAAGTATGGGGCAACACATATATGAGTAACACAAATCCATTGTTTTTATTACAGAAAAGAGCAATAAGAATAATGGGCAATGTTCATTTTAGGGAACATACAAATGAGTGGTTTATTAAATCAGGGTTGTTTAAGTTTAAAGAGTTAGCTGAATTAAGGACATTGTTGATAGCGTTTAGAGCAAGAAATAGACTTTTGCCTGCAAATTTGCAGGTTATTTGTTCCAGCATCACAGGATGAAAAAAAAAAAAAAAAGAAGGAGGTTTAATTTCAAACAGCAAAGGGTTCGGACTAGTGTAAAGCACATGTGTATTTCTGTCGTGGGTGTCAGAATGTGGAATTCCTTGGCAATAGAAGAGAAGAGCTGTACAAATATTTTTCAGTTTTAGAGGTTGTGTAAGGAGAGAATAGAGAAGCTTTATAAAAACATGCAATGAAATAATTTTACTTACGGATTTTTGGATTTGTTAATTTTCATCGACTGTCATGTAAACTGTTTACTGTAATACCCGTAACAACAACTTATCTGATGTAAGCAGATGCTTTAAGAAAGGGGCAGGTATAAGTTTTCTTCATCCTGCTCCTTTCCAATCATTTAGATTGGATTGAATAAATTAAAGAATGGAATATGACACTAAACACAGCTAAGAATTCCACCGCAAGACTGTCTTACTAAACACTAGGAGAATGTTTGGTGATGTGAGGTAACTGATACGATGTGGTTAAAGCTAATACACACAGGGTAGCTGATTAAAAGATCCGAGTGTTTTGTCTATAATCATAAGTAACTTTCCCTTGTACAGCAGTGTATATCATTAACTAGCTTAGAAACAGAGTTAGCTGTTGTCTGCGTATGATCAGCTTTGGGCATGAAGCAGATTTAAAGTAAATTCAAGCACACAAGCCACCACAAATATTACATATTAAACTTATTTATGTGTACATAGAAACAACCTGATATAAAATGATTCTTCACACACAAAGCACATCTTTCACTCTATATGCTAATTTTAAAACCCTTACAAACTACTACGCTATACTATAAGTTATCCTGCGAAATGAGGGCTTATTAAGAGTTTTTAAAAAAGTGTTTTTATATGCAGCTTACTCTCAATTCTGCCACTTAATATGCTGTCACTTATAATACCCGCACTGTTATCAAACTATAAAAGGAAATGTTGCTGAGACTAGCTACGGACGGATCAATGGCAACCTGACCTTTGTCTTAACCTACACACCATTTAGCATCTAACTCTAAGGTCATTGTACGAGATCCTGGTTGTTCCTGCCCCATTCGATCTTTTATTGTGAGCCTTGACGAGGAGTATTAAAACAGGGTCATTTACTTTACGTCCCCCTCTGTCCCATCAGCAGGCAGATGATGTTGGCTTCACTAAAACTCAAGACAGAGGTCGACATCAGTGAATTAATTGCGGAGCGTTATAGACGCTGGTCCCGGACAACGTATCGATCGCGGGAGTGTTGAATATGCTAAACATTTGTCTGACAGAAGTGCCTTGAAAATCAGCGACACTACCTCTGCAGAATACCAGGAGTGAGTCAGGAGGAAGTCGGCGTGAGGGGACTGTGTGAAATTAAAGGATGCAGAATTGTCATCGCCAGGCACTTAATCATTTGGTCCTCTGCTTTGTCATCAGCAATTGCCATGTTAAATAAGTCCCTGATTAAAAATCTTAATACCTCTGTTATTGATATTTGCTTTTGTCCCAAGGAGGTTTTGCAAAGGCTTTTCCAGCTAAGACATGTAATCTAATCATAGAGTGTACACATGCTCTTGTGTGGCGTTGTCCATATAAAACAATTTTTTTCTTCCTCCTAGTTTTCTCGATGTTCGTTTGGGCTTAAGTGTTTCTTGTTTTAAGGCAGAACTTTCCTCTCAATGCCACTTTTGTAAACACAAAGTTCTGTTTCTTGCCTAATTTATTTTGATCCTGTCTTAGCCTCCTTTCTATTAACACTTTATGCCTCTTGTGACATCTGCTGGTGTTGAACTTTGGGGAAACTTGCAGAACTGAGCAGTTAGGGTTGTTGCAAAAGTATGGCTCTTACAACTTTCTATCAAATATGTCCTGCCAAAGGACTGTTAAGCACCCTGACTGTTCGCTGTAAGCCAAACTTGTTGTCAGATACCAACCAACCAACATGAAACCAGCTTTGGAAGTTGATATTGGAGCTTCTTTTTAGGTTTTTCGAAGACTGCCTTGCATTGTTTCACAAGCCAAAAGCCCTGCGGGGTAAGTTTTCCACGTCTGATGTTGAACTTCATTTCATTGACCTGACTGCACATGAGCCTACAGTCTGTCATTAGTCTGATGTCTTGTGTGAAAATGTTCTTCAACTTCCAGCCATGTGAATTGAAATAACTACAAAAACCAGTTTAATTACAACCCCTTCCTTCCAAGACCCGTCTCAAGGACTTGTGTTCGGCTGCAGAGTTAGATACCCCCACACTGTGCGGCCTTCTGTGAGTGAAAAGACATGCTTTTGATAACCAATCACAGTGTTGCCATGGGAATCCCTAGGAGGGAAAAAAAAATTTGAAATTTCCTTTTGATTATTGGAATTGGGATACGTGCATTGTAGGGTATCAGATCTTTTTGAGTTTTAATTGTAAACTCCCCACTGTTTGCTTCAATGCCAAATCGACGCGGCAGATGACTGTTTATGACAGCGTCTCAAACAAACCACTTCCCGCAAATTGTGTTCTCACACCCAAAATAGATTATGATGGTCATTTTCAGCAAATCATATAATCTGCCTCATTCTGTCACAAACTGAGATGCTACTTTTTGCCTTTCTTCAAATGGCAGGAGGTGTTGGGAGTGAATGATAGATATGCAAATTCTAGGACTGTGCAACCAGAGACCAGAATTCACATCCCAACCCTACATGGTGTTTCTTTGTTTAGGCATGGGAAAAGATTATGGTTTGGCAGAAATATCACCAAATGCAAACAAGTATTTATCAGTTCCCTGGAGACTTTTCTTGCACTAAGTCCTGGCATCTTCCTTTAACCTTATCCAAGTGCTTTCAGATTTTGAAATGAACAGAATTGGCCTAAACATAGAAATCATTAAGTAGTTGCACAAGAACATGGTTGAAAAATGGCAGCTCAGACTCCCAAACGGGGACATGGGTTAAACATAGTCCACAACTAAAAACTTTCTTCAGTAGATAGTTTGATTTTTCTTTGAACAGGCTTAATGCATGGGAAACTGACGTAATAGCATAACCAAAGAATATATACGGAAGGGAATTTCACTTTTCTGGCAATTATGGTGTAATGGCAAGGATTTATTCTGGTGAATGGGTCAGATTTTATTACACATATGATTTTGACCCTCCCCTGGGATGTTCAAGGTACCATACAGTGGCTTGCAAAAGTATTCATACCCTTGAACTTTTTTACATTTTGTCACGCTATGATCACAAACATAAATATATTTTATTGGAATTTTATATGAAAGACCAGCACAAAATGGCATACAGTTGTGAAGTGGAAAGTAAATGATACATGATTTTAATATTATTTTACAAATAAAAAACTTAAAAGTGCAGTGTGCAAAAGTATGTTCTGTTCTGTGATGGCTTCAGAGGTTTTGTTCAGAGAATACTGGGGAGCAAACAGCATCATGAAGTCCAAGGAACACACCAGACAGGTCAGGGATAAAGTTG
>JAPQRP010000011.1:30451692-30465306 GCA_037367295.1 Apogon hyalosoma | reverse complement strand
TGGTGAATCAATGTTGTAGAAGATGACGGTGTTTCCATGTTCACTACGGAGCCTCTGAACGTCCAAATGGGTCATATATGATGGCCATGAAAAGATGATAAACTGCATTTTACACCAATTATTGACATGTATTGATATGATAAGTGGATCAACAGGTATTAAACATTTAGATCAGTAGATGGTTTTGGTTGACAGTGGATGTTTAGGTCTTTGTGGGTTAAACAACTGTAATACACAATCAATCATCTATCTATTTAAAAATATCAGTGCAACCAGTGCCTACATCGCAGGTGTCAAACATACGGCCCTTGGGCCACAACTGGCCCGCCAAAGGGCCCAGTCCAGCCCCTGGGATAAATTTGTGAAATTTTAAAAATTACACTGAAGATATTAATCATTTTAGTTCAGGTTCCACACTCATCCCAATTCCATCTCAAGTGGATCAAACAAATAAAATACTATCATAATAACCTAGAAATAATGACAACTCCTCATTTTTCTCTTTGTTTTAGTGTAAAAAAAGTAACATTATATGAAAATGTTTACATTTACAAACTATCATTTCACAAAAAATGTGAATAACCTGAAAAAATATGAACAACTTGAAATGTCTTTAGAAAATTAAATGTAATTTCACCAATGTTCTGCCTGTTATTAAATGTTTTGTATATTGGTAGGTCCACAATGATCTGTAATACACATGCATAATGAGAAGATGAGGCATAATATTGTTACATTTGCACTTATTTTTCTAAACAATTTTCAAATTGTTCATAATTCTTCAAGTTATTTAATTTTTTAAAGGATAATTTGTAGATGCAAATATTTTCATAATGTAATTGTATGTTTTTTGCCCTAAAACATAAAGAAAAGTTTGGAGTTGACATTATTTATATATTATATTATATTATTATTTCACTGGTCCGGCCCACTTCAAATCAAGCCAGGCAAAATGTGGCTGCTGAAGTAAAATGAGTTTAACCCCACCACTACCACCACCACCCAGACTATTGTTCGGTGGTCATACTCAGATACATGGCTCGAAGTGAAATGATGTGAATATAACAGTATTATACACAGTTCATTGATCCATAGGATAATCACTGCAGTGATTAATCTGTTTCTGTTGCAACAAGTTTGTTAACCCTAACTGATGCAGTCAGTGCACTTACCACTTAGATGGTATTTATTCTTCTCACTCCTGTGTAAAAACCTTAAAACATATTAAAAACCCTGATAACATTAAAGCTAAAGTGCTGTGCAAATGTCCTAGTCTAATATTAGGTTGGTTGGTTGGTTTAGTAAAGTTGTACTGACCACACATATGCATTTGTCAGTCTCTGTATGAAGATCCAATCTGGATATACTGTATGTGCAGTGTGTACAGCAGTAAGAACAAAAGTTTCAGGGAAAAAACAGCTTCTATAAACTATCTACTACCTCTATGAACAGGTAGAATGCACTTAACATGGCTTTACGGAAGCCGAGAACAGCAGTGGCTTTACATATTATTTTATGGTCGTTGTCTCATGATAACAAATTCATTCATTCGTTATCTCGAGATGACAGAGATTGTTTTCTCGTGATAACAAATTAATTTGTTTTGTTATTTTGTAATAGAGAACCATATACAGAACTCAGATGTGAGCAGGTACCACATCCTCCACATCGCAGCCTTCAAGAGCTGCCGCTGACATGTGCTGTACAGAGCAGGACTCGGCAACTTAAGTTACAGTAACTACGAGAAAACAAACTTTATTATCTAGACATAATACGTTAATTAGGGGCGGGCGTGGCTCAGGAGGTAGAGCAGGTTGTCCAGTAGCCGAAGGGTTCGAATCCCGCTCTGTCCTAGTCCTGTGCTGTTGTGTCCTTGGGCAGACCCTCCTTGCCTCCAGTGCTGCTACTCACACTGGTGTATGAATGCGTATGAGTTTTCGGTGGTGGTCGGAGGGGCCGTAGGCGCAAATTGGCAGCTATGCTTCTGTCAGCCTGCCCCAGGGCAGCTGTGGCTACATACGTAGTTTACCACCACCAGAGGGAGAATGTGAGAGTGAATGAATAATCGATCCACTGTACGCGCTTTGAGTATGTGTTAATAGAAAAGTAGTGTATAAATCTAATTCATTATTATTATAATTCTTGGGATAACGTTAATGATAAAGTTTGTTTTCTCATAGTTACTGTAACTTCAGTTGTTGTTGAATGTGTGTTCTGCTCTGTACAGCACATGTCAGCGGCAGCTCTTGAAGGCTGCGATGTGGAGGATGTGGTACCTGCTCGCATCTGAGTTCTGTATGGGTCTCTAACTATGAAATAATGAAATTAATTCGTTATCGCGACATAACAACCATGAAATAACATGTAAATCCACAGCCATTCTCAGCTTCCATATGTCCTCAACCCATTTATTCAGACAATATGAGATTTACTACATTAATTTTGATGTTTTATACCAGGTTTCATTCAACACATGTCGGATGTTTCTGTTTGTGCTGCTTCCTGTCATGGGGTCAGAGGTCCATGATAGTGACTTTAACCTTTAGAACCCATTTATTTCAGCTTTTTGTGTGTATTTTAAGGCTGTGCACGTTTCCTGGATTTTCTTGTGGTATGTAAAGAAATGAGGATGAAAAATAAATGTACGCTCATTTCAACCCTGCGAAAACAAAGCTAAAGGTGGCCTGAGACTTTTACTCAGTAATGTGTGTGTGAAAAACATTGCAAATTTAGTTTTCCGACACTTAATAGCCACCCTTTATTTACAACATATCCTTATACCAAAATGCCACACAGATTTATTACTAATTGCTCCCAAAACAACATTCATTCATCTTCTGAACCCACTTTATCCTCACTAATCAAAATCAAATCAAATTGTATTTATTTAGTGCCAAATCATAACAGACGTTATCTCATGACACTTTACATATAGAGCGGGTCGAAACTAGACTCGGAAGCCAATTTGGTCATGGGGCGGGGGGGGTGCTGGAGCCTGTCCCAGCTACCTATGGGTGAAGGTGGGGTATACCCTGGATGAGTCGCCAGTTCATCACAGGGCTGACATATAGAAACGAACAACCGATCACTCTCACATTCACACCTATGGACAATTTAGATTAACCGTTTAACCTATCAGTGCATGTCTTTGGACAGTGGGAGGAGGCCGGAGTACCAGAAAGAACCCATGCAAATACAGGGAGAACATGCAAACTCCACACACAAAGGTCCCAAGTTGGAATCGAATCCAGGACCTTCTTGCTGTACGATAGTACGATAGTGCCATCCCCTGCACCACTGTGTCGCCTCAAAACAACATACAGGGTGTCCCAAAAAATCTGACGCCATTTCATCACCTAATAATTTGTTTAAAATTTGTTTGCTCTTTTTGCTCAAAAAAAGTGTAATCATTTTTATTGCTCTGCTTTCATGAGTTAGACATGCCATTTAGTGCAACAGAAAAGGCGTTTTGTTTATCGAAGTACGCCCAGACTCAGTCAAATGTGAATGTGCAACATGAATTTGTTAAAAAAAAAAATGTCATAAATGAAATAATAAACTTGTACATTTTTCGTTTGAAATTTGTAGAATAAAACATTTTATGTCCAAAATAAATCCTATCAAGTATTATTTCTCCTGACCATGTAGTCACTCTGATATGGACATCTCAAATGTCAATTTTTTTGGGACACCCTGTATATGTTGAAAACTAGAGTACGTAACGATTATGTAACAGCTTTTGGTTAAGGTTTGGCAAGTTTGGTTTGGGCAGATAAATAACTTGGAAGGATTAGGAAAATACCACGGTAAGGTCTAAAATAAGGAAGTAATGAAACTAAAGTTGCAAAAATAAAAGCATGCATCTCATGTGTTTACATTTCTTGATGTTGTCCTGCTATTATCTGTCCTGCTTTCTTCTGTTTGCATATAGTAAATATCACCTGCCATCTGTAGTGGTTCATTGAGGGTATTTTATTAAAGCAGTGGAGACAAACTTTTTCCAAAGTTTTCAACATGTACAGTTGCAGAAATATACTGTGTTTACTTCCTGTATTTATTTATGTACAGAATAGACTTGATCAATAACACCTAGTTGTATTTGTGTTTTATATGTAACAAGCAGCTCCAAACAAATTTCCCCAAGTGGGATTAATAAAGTTGTTTCTATCTTATTGTGTTGTATCGGTACCGAAAAATTGCATAATGGCACATCATAAAATGCAAAACAACATCGACTGCACAAGTAACTCATCCATATACATCACACTTTGTCAATCCAACAAAGCCAATATCACATCTGCTGCAGAACGCACCAGTGCACATCAGTCAGCCCACAAATAATACTATCTATTATGACTTCCAGGGAAAGAGAATACATCCATTTTAGCTTTAGATTTTGAGATAAACTTTCTTGTTTCAGTGCTGCATACTTTTTTAAATAGTGGACAATTTGTTGTTCCAGTTACAGGCCAGTGCATGCATATCATATAACTTGTTTAACAAATGCAGTTTTTTTTTTTCTATATTTAAAATGCATTGTGTGTTTCTGTTACATAAACTGATCTAAAAATGTTCTTATTTGTTAGTTCATGTCTTGGTTGAGGCTATTTCTCAGAATACTTTTAATAATTTATACTTTGGGCCAAAATGAAAAAAAAAAAAAAGGTCCAGTAGTTGAGGCGTGCTGAGAGATTTTTTGACAACCTTTCATTATCATTGCAGTATATCGTTATACAGAAATTTCCGAATGAATTTAAAGTGTCAACCCTCCGTTTGCTTAGTTGATAGATGGTAGGAATTATTAGAGGCTGTTTTGCAAGGATAGGAGTTTGAGGTGTGCCTTGAGAATTTATCTTGCCCTTTAGTTTGCCTTGGGCACAAAAAGTTTGAAAACCACTGCTTTACATCCACCATTACTCACAGAATGAGACTGATATGACTTGTTGGAGCGCAGCTGAAGTAAAGTTTGCATCACTGGGTAAAAAAAATTCCCATAATTCTCTTTAAATATATCGTAATTCAAGTGGTCTGAGAGGACATGAGACCTCTGCATCATCTCCTTTTCTGTGTTTTGAGGCTGTAGAAATTCTACTGTGTGATGTCCCAGGTTTGCTTAATGACAGGTGTTTTCAGACGTATACGAGGGTAAACATCGGCTGTGATTCAGTCAGACACGACCCAGACGGGAATCTGCTGCTGTACTCACTATCATGATACTTGAAGCTTCATGTATCAAACGTCACATTTATCTCTCTTTTTTTATTTTCATAGGTCAGATATATAAGCATTAGGGTTTACTTCCACTTAATCTTTGTTGATTTTAAGTACATATCGTTAGCCTCATAGAACGACTGCCTAACTCATACACTATATAGACAAAAGTATTGGGACACGTTGAATTCAGGGGTTTCTTTTCTAACAGGGGTCTGGGATACAAAACAATAATGAAAAACGTCATAATATTGTCTTATATTATGACAAATATCATTACTTTTGTTTAATTGTTATGTTTACTAATGAGATGGTTTTTACTTAATTTCTCTCAACATTGTTTTTTTTTTTTGTTTAATCCATGAATATGATTTTAAATGTTCTACCTCTAAATTTCTTTAATATTTTTCATGCTCTAACTCTAACTAATAATTTTCTATCACAACTAACCATTTACTTTCTTCACATCTCACTGAGGAAGAAAAATATCCCAATAAAGTTTAAGGAAATGTTGATGTTTATAAACTATATGGACAAAAATATCGGGACGCATCATGTCTTCAGCTGTAAGATGTCCTGTCCATGATGATTTGAGATAGAAACATCAACTACACCCTCTGATGCAGTTCATTCCTTTACTTTCTTGGTAAATTCCACTGGCATTTTCAGTTGTATAACCTCTCAGCTGGCATGTCTGTTTTTGCACATGAAATTTGATACCATGGCAATGTGGCCCTATCGTTTATCTGTTGCTAAGTAACCCACTTCAGTGATGATTCTATGATTTTGGACATAGCAACATGAGTGGCCATTCTGAAGCTATTGTATTCCAAAATTACTAATATCCCCCAAAATACTGGTCCTATCAAGTTGTCATTTTCACTAGTCTCTTCCTTGACCAAAAATGCATACGTATGCCAAACTGCAGCAGTCAGCTCTTTCCAGATTTTGTGTGATGCTACACACACACACACACCCACACACACACACACACACACATACAGAGTCCACTTCCCTTTTATAATATAGGATATTAATAATCTATATATTTATCACAATTAAATATTATATTATGACATATGTCATTATTGTTTTGTATCCCAGATCCCTGTTAGAAAACAAACACCTGAATACAATGTGTCCCAGTACTTTTTTCCATATAGTGTATGAGTTAGGCAGTTATGCTATGAGGCTAACAATATGTACATTTAGATATTTATTGAGTTTGTTGCTAGTTATTTAGAGTGAGTTATAGTTTTTAAGATGTTAAAAATGACAAAAGCTCTAATGATAATCACATTTTTAAGTAAACATAAGAGTTTCGTTGACTTTCTATACATGAAACTAGTTGTTTAATGTTTAAATTGACTAGCCACTAAATCCAGTATGGTGTTAAATGCGCATCCTGCTGTAAATTGAGCATTAGAATATTTTACCATACTCACTTCAAGCTGTATTCAAGACATTCTTCCAATTTTACCGTTTTGATTCAGAAAGAGCCCTTCAAGGTAAAAGTAATGAACCTAATTTGCACAGGACTCGTATGATTTGGAAATTAACTCCTTACATCTGTGTTCCATGTGACTCTATCCCACAGGATGAGCAAAGTCTGTTTAAACTCAAATTATTCCCTGGTTCTAATGCCAAAGGTCGACTTACCTCTAACAGATAATGATTCAGAATGAGAAAAATGTTCCTCATTGTACTCCACTGACATCCTTTTTCATCATCTTTTGAGGTGTCACTTTTCCGAAGGACTTAATTTTGCTCTTTCGGTGAGAATCCATGCTATAATGCAAAGTAAGCCTCCTGAATTTACACCTAAACCCTTCACCAGGCAATAGATTGAATAAATGCACGGAAGAAATAGAAATCTAGTAATCACTCCAAATCATAAGGATATTAATTCACACAGAACTGTTTATTACAGAACATAGACTATTTGCAGTGGACGTTTTTCTTTACAAATTACAGACATGGATGATTCACATGGGATTAAGATCTCAGTTGACCTCCACAATTGTTCCAAATTTCCAGAGGTTCACAAGTAATAATGATGCTGTGCGAATATGGCTTTAGATATATAAATGAGATTGTTGTTGTCAGTTAATCCAAGTTTATTTATATACCTCATTTACAACAATGTGAAGTGCCCAAAGTGCTGCACAAAGAAATAGGTAAAAATACAACAAATGATAAAACTAGTAAAACTATATAGATATATAAGACATATTAAAACTGATAAAAACAGATACACAATAATAGTATCTAAAAACACAACCAGAAGATAAAACAAATAAAAGTCACACACGTGTATTGAAATCTAATGCAAATAGGTGCGTCTTTAACCCATAAAGACCCAAATATACACTGGTAATCAAAATTAAATACTCTCATGTGTTGAATACCTATTGATCTAATTCTACCAATACTTGTAAATAATTGATATAAAATGCAGTTTGTCATCATTTCATGGTCATCAGATATGACACATTCGGACATTCAGAGGCTCCATAGAAACACATGGAAACACCACCGTCTTCTACAACATTAATTCACCAGTAAAACCCATGGAGTGTGATTAATGATAATGGATGGATACACTTAGTTTATGATCAGTCAGTGATGTATTTTACTGGAAAAGTCACTTTTTGTAAAATGTAATCTCAGCATGATGACTAAAGTACACGATCAGTAAATTAAATATAGGGAAATACCTGATTTTTACTGCAAAACTGCAAAATACAGAAGATAATATGATAAATTTTGATAAATCACTTGAGAAAGGAAAAATTAATTTGGAACTGGGTCTTTATGGGTTAAAAGAGATTTAAAATGCTCAGTGGACTGTGCACATGTGATATGCTGGAGCAGAGTTTTCCATAGCCTTGGACCTGCCACAGCAAAGGCTCTGTCACTTTTAGTCTTCAGACGGGTTTTTGGCACATCGAAAATAAAGCGATTTGAGGATCGTGTTTCTTTAGCCAGAATGCGCACAGTTAAATGGGGGTGGGGGTGGGGTGAGGCTCCACCTTGGCTAAAAGACGCAGCTGAAAGATATTAGTCTTGACAGTCTTGGTCCTTAGTAAATAAATCAGAAATAAATTAATAATGATGGTGATGAGTGATTGATGATTTACACTGGGGGGGTTACAATTCTGTTTTGGCTTAAGATGCATTATTCATTTTGAATTTAATTGTCATTGAAAGTTGTTGTTTTCACTTTTCCACTTTTCTAGATTTATTCATAGTTTTTGATGCGTTTATTTATTTATAGACTCATAGAATAGAATAGAATAGAATAGAATAGAATAGAATAGAATAGAATAGAATAGAATAGAATAGAATAGAATAGAATAGCCTTTATTGTCAGTGTGTGTACAATGAAATTAGGAGTGCCACTCCAGTCAGAGGAAAAATATGAATAAAAATCCTAATACATCAGAAAATAAGAAATCAGCAAGTATAAAATTACAAAGTAAATAAAAGTGAAATAAAATAGACATAAAATATGAATAGACGTAATATTAAGAGTATTGTATTACCAGTATGTATAGTATATATCTATGTATTTTAGCAATATTAACAGTATGTACATCCATGAAATCCTGTAAAAAAAATAATGCATTTGTATTTGACTTAATGTTGAATAAATATTGCATTGTTGTCATTAGAACAGAGGATTACTGCAGGAGAACATCTCGTATCTCCAGCGTTGCCAACGTGTTCATCATGTCAGGTTCCTCCTCCTCTGAGCATGTTTAACGCTGCATGTGAAGTCAAAAAGCTGAAGAAAGCATATACTGTATGTAAGCAGACTGAGTGCATATGGTGTTTTTAGTGTCAGCCGTGTACATCCATGTAGCAGTCACTTTGTGCATCTCCCTTTAATCCATTACACTCTCTGAAGTTGCATGTCCTGGAAGACGGGGGGGTGTACGACGCTCTCCAAGCCCCCAGTCATTAACCCCATCTCCATCTGCTGACACAACAAAGTGAACAACCGCATAATCAGATGACAAGTGATGGAGAGAAATTAAGCAGGAGGAATGGGTTGGGATGTGGGGAGGATGTCTTAAGCTTTTCCTTAAAAGGCATCACACAGCAGGCGGCTCATCAGGAAATTGGGGCGTCAGCTAGCTGTCAGGGTGCATTGACCTGACCGGGATAGTTTACCGGGCAGCTGTCGTTGACGTGTCAATCTTTCTCGCGGCCAATCAATCTTTGGCACAAAGGGGAACGGCTCTCTGTGTGGCAGCAGGAAAAAGATCTGTCACATTAGCATCACATACTACATTCTGAATGATATTAATGTCAAAAATAGGCTTTATTTACATTCATTTTTAAAGCACAAAAGAGATTCTGAATTGTGGGATATCAGCGAAGTGTAAATAAAAGAGTTTTCAGGTATCTGTTCTTCAGTAGTTATCTTCTTTCAACTTTTAACACAGTTCCAGTTTCTACTTCTTATATCTTATGACAAGTTGATTACTTTATGTTAATAAATATGTTTTAGGTAAATAACAGACAATAAACAGTAGGTGCATTTCCAAACATGTTTTTAACCCATAAAGACCCAAACATCCACCAATGACCGAGAGCATCCACTGACCTAATGTGTTTAATACCTGTTGATCCATTAATTCTATCAATCCATGTAACTACTTGGTGTAAAATACAGTTCGTTATCTGTTCATATTCATCAGATATGACCCATTTGGACGTTCAGAGGCTCCGTAGTGAACATGGAAACACTGTCATCTTCTACAACATTGATTCACCAATAAAACCCATGGAGTTGGATCAATGACAGAGGATGGAAATGCTTGTTTTATGTTCAGTTAATGATAGGTTTTACTGAAAAAGTCACTTTTTCTTCAGTTTTCTTTGTTTTTGATATAACGTCCCCAACTTTAATCTGATCTTTTATGAACATCTACAAGATCAATGAATTAAATATAGGAAAATACATGATTTACACTGTTAACATACAAAGTACAGAAGATGATATTTTAATAAACAGAGATAAATCACTTAAGAAAGGTTAGATATAGAGAAAATTCACTTGGGAACCGACACAAATTTAGCACCACCAAAAGCACTTACTCATCTAATGTGTTTAATACTGACAGAAAAATTCTGAGATACCATCTAAGAATCAAAACATTCTGGAATCAGAAGACTTTAGTTATAGCAAGGAGTCAAGTACATACAGTGAGATGCAGCGGTTGACTGACTAACACCAGGAAGTCTACGCTCTAATGAAAGAATAAAGATAATCCAATCACTGGTCCAAGTGTCCAGACATAATGATGCTGATCAAGTTCACCATTGGCTTTGGTTTCCAAAACCACCCACCCTACGGCCTGATCTTCCCCAAGGGCAACAGGCCGCTCTGGTCCCGACCTGGATGGGAAAAAGGCAGACAGCGGGAGAAATGGTAGACATATCCTGGGTGGATATGTCTAGAAATCCTTACAGGATATGTCATCACCACCCATCCATGACTCGTGCTCCAGACACCTGGTGTTTACAGAGAATAGTCTAATATAATATTATATTTATTTAACAAATACCTGTTGATCCACTAAACCAAGGGTTCCCAAACTTTTAAACTTGCAACCCCCAAAGTAACGGCGCTAGAGACTGGTGACCCCTGCTATCCCCGAAGTGACTCACACAAGAATACTGTGGCATATGTGCTGCATTGCATTGTGGGACTGGACATTTTACTCACTGTGTTCTGTTTTATGTGCAGGGGTTCATGGGGGGGTTTGTAAATGATTATGTTACTATTATTTAGCTTAATCTGTCTGTTTTACAACGTTTATTGGTGTTTTTATGTTTATTTTTATAAATGTGACACCATTAGTCAAAGCTGTAGGCTGAATGTCTTACATGTTTGCCAATGCAAAGTTGCCACTTATCAGCCAATGTTCTGAACTTTGTTCTTCCTAATTTAAAACAATTCCTGTGATCCTGAAGTGTCAAAGGCCAAACTCTCTACGTTTAATTAAAAAGTGACACATTACTATTGTCAGTCTGTCTCCTTCACCTCCTATATCACGTAAAGACAATTTAAAAATTAATCTTGTGACCCCCCCATAGATGTACTGCGACCCCCACTTTGGAAACCCCTGCACTAAACTTATCAAAACATGTAAATAATTGGTGTAAAATGCAGTTTGTCGTCTTTTCATGGTCATCAGATAAGACCCATTTGGACGTTCAGAGGCTCCGTAGTTACCGTGGAAACATTGTCATCTTCTACAACATTAAAACCCATGGAGTTTGATAACTGACAATGGATGGAAATGCCTGGTTTATGTGCAGTTATTGATATCTTTGCTTAAAACATCAATCAATCACAGTTTATTTATTTAGGACTTTACAGCAACATAATGAAGACCAAAGTGCTTTAGATCTAAAAGCATGATTAAATAATATGATAGCACAGTTTAATGAAATACCATAAATATGCATAAAACAATATGACACAACACACAGTGATTTAAAAAAAAGACCACGGATTAAAACCTAATAGCGTCTCAGTGCTAAGGGCTAAAAGCCAGTCTAAACAGGTGTGTATTTAACCTGGACTTGAACAGTCACTCTTTCTTCAGTTTTTCTCTGCTTGTGATATAATAACCTTCAACTTTAATCTGAGCTTCTGTGAACATCTACATGATCAGTAAATCAAATATAGGAAAAAAACCTGGTTTTCACTGAGAAAGGCAAAATACAGAGGATAATATTACAATAAATGATGAAAAATCAGTTAACAAAGGTTAAATCGAGAGAAAAAATATTCATCTGGGAACTGCCACAATAGTAACACTGGGTCTTTATATGTGTTTTGACAAATATTTATGGAAACACCAAAATTTGAAAACTTTATTACAAATGTACCAAGAGGATAACAGCATAAAATATGCAAACAGGGAAAAATGGACAGAAAAGTAAAACTAGACTAGGTAGAAAAGGTGTCATGTCAGTTGTTTCTCACTCGCAAGGATGGATCCTTCAAAGATTATTTACATAAACCTTCATCATCAGGATTTGATGGAGGACTTTTCCAGTGTCCAGGATCCTCCAAGGACTGAGTCCTTCTATTGCAGAAATTTCAAGGATACATCTGTGGATCCTTCGCGTCCTTAGCGCTGTTTAACTACCCACAATCCTCTGCACCAGTCTCTCAAAAAAAGCCACTTGGACATGCAGAGGCTCTGTAATGAATGCGGAAACACCGTCATCTTCTACAACATTGATTCAGCAATAAAACCCGTGGAGTTGGATCAATGACAGTGGATGGAGACACTTGGTTTATGTTCACTTGATGCTATATTTTCTTGCAAAAGTCTCTTTTTCCTCAGTTTTCTCTGTTTTTGAAATAATAACCTTCAACTTTAATCTGAGCTTTTATGAACATCTACATGATCACTAAATGAAATAAAGGAAAATACATGATTGTCACTTAAAACTGCAAAATACAGACGATAATATATTGAATGGTGATAAAGTCACTTAAGAAAGGTTAAATAGAGAGAAAAAATAATTTGGGAACTGCCACAAAAGTAGCACTGGGTATTTTTGGAATTCCACTCTGTTGTAAATATGTATATTGTCTATATAGTTTTTATCACTATTAATATTTTGTTTTTTATATTGTTTGTTTTTTTTGTGTACTATCTTTTATGCATGTACACATTTTCTTGTACTTTATTCTGCTGCTGCCTTGACCGTTGAATTTCCCCGTTGTGGGATCAATAAAGTCTAATCTAATCTAATATAATTTAATCTAATCTAACCTAATCTAAACTATTCTAATCGAATCTAATCAGAATGCTGTAGTAATCCCAGGTGGAATTATTGGGTGTTACAGCCGCTCCATTCAAGTACAATGAACAGTAGCAGGAAAGAAATTATCAATACAACAGAACAAGAAATGGAAAAAAATATATATATATACATATATAAAGCTATAAATATACAGACATATATTCTAATCTAATCTAATTTAATTTGATCTAGTCTAATCTTGTCTAATCTTGTCTAATCAAATCTAAACTGATGTAATCTAGTCTAATCTAATCGAATGTAATCTGATCTAATCTAGTCTAATCTAATCTAATCTGATCTAATCTGATTTTATCTAATCTAATCTAATCTAATCTAATTGAGTATGAGTATCACTCCAGTCAGTCACTTGCCTCTAAATCCCAGTTGCTGCTGCTGAGGGTGGAGTTGATGCTTGGTGAGGGCGGAGGTGAAGCTCTGCATGTGTTGGGTGCTGCCTCTGTCTGAGTGACCATGGAGCTGCCTATCTCCCTGTGGTGCTCCAGCTCCCCTCAGCCTGGGCATGTCAGCTTTCTGGGCCACAGCGGCCAGGCTCCCTGGGGAGAG
>JAPQRP010000011.1:30423945-30437323 GCA_037367295.1 Apogon hyalosoma | reverse complement strand
AGAGGAGGAGGAACCTGACATGATGACCTGTCAGTCAGTCATCTTCTTTATCCTCGAGAGGCTCGCTTGGGGTGCTGGAGCCTATCCCAGCTACCTATGGGCAAAGGCGGGGTACACCCTGGACGTGTCGCCAGTTCATCCTCTCATTCTCACATTCACACCTATGGGTAATTTTAGCCAGAGTACTCAGAGAGACCCCACACAAACGCAGGGGGAACATGCAAACTCCACACAGAAAGGTTCCTGGTGTTGGACTCGACCCCAGGACCTTCTTGCTGTGAGGCAACAGTGCTAGCCACTGCACCACTGTGTCACCTGATATGAGATATTCTCACGCAATAATCCTCTGTTCTTACAAAAAATAATGCATTATTTATTCAAATACAAAAGCACTATTTTCTATAGATGCTCATAGATATACACGCTGTTAATGTTGTTAATATATATAGATATACTCACAGCTAAATACTGTTAATATTGTAAATATTGTGTCTATCCATATCTTATGTTTATTTTATTCTATTTTTAGTTTGATTCTTAATTTGCTTTGTTCAACTTTCAGTTTTCTTTTGCATTTATTTATTTATTTATTGTAATTTTATACTTACCCTATTCTTATTTTCTGACATATTGGGTTGTTTATGCATATTGTTCCACTGACTGAAGTAGCACTCCTAATTTTATTGTGCACACAATGACAATAAAGGCTATTCTATTCTATTCTATTCTATTCTATTCTATTCTATTCTATTCTATTCATGTAGAGGAAGAAACCTATTGGAGTGCCCATACAGAAATACATGCAAAAATAAATTTTTTTTAAATGAAAATATTTTCTCAATTCAACAAAAAATTCATTGTGTTAGTAGATAGATAGATATTGCCATGCAGAATGTGTGTGACTATTTTCATATCAACAGCTGCCTTGATTTTCAAGAAAATGACAAAAATATCAAAAAAATTCCCAATACAAGAATTGTAGAACCTGGATCAAAATACATTTCTGTCCTTGAGATTTGGAGTTACCTGCACTGACAGACATGCATAAACACAGATGTGATTGCAGTATTCTCACAAGATAAAATTCAGAATGTGAAGAAAAACAGTTTTGATGTTACTGTCCAGACTGATTATACTGTTCGGTACCTTCGAGGTATAGGGAGAAACTATCCAGCTTGTTTTCAATCCAGCATGAGAAGTTGTAGTTTGGGTTGGTGGCATAGCTGTATTAACAGAAATAAGACATCCATAGCATTAAACATAGATGTTTCCCCTATTAGAGGAGGTTAAACAGTAGCAGTGTAGCAGTAACATCAATGTTATAGCAGCTAATATGTTTGTGTTTGGCATCTCTAACAAACAATTGCCTCTAATGAAGCAGAATAAGACACACAGACGCCGTGTACTGTTTTTGTTAGTCTGATGGCTTTGATGAGAGCTTCATCCTAGTTGGAAAGTGAAGACTGATGTCACTATAAAACATAGATTACACATTTACATAAAGTTGAAATCTGTGGTTTTGACTGACTTTGTTTCTAAGCTAGTGTTGTGCCCCACTGTGTTGCTGCTGTAGAGGAGCAGAAGAGAACTGAAGAAGTGGAGGCAGCAGATGGATTTTGATGGAAAAATAAAACCAGCTCCTTTACACAGAAATCAGGCTTAGTGATGTTATGTGTATAGATGACTGAGATAGTTGAGGAAGACGCATTACAACAGGGGTGTCAAAGTCATTTTAGTTCAGGGGCCGCATTTAGCCCAATATGATCTGAAGTGGGCTGGACCAGTCAAATAATAACAGTGAAAAAAAGTAGTTTCATTATTGACAGTTTTTACATCTATAAAGTTTCCTTAAAAATATGAATAACACGGACAATCTGAAATGTCGTAAGAACTGAAGTGCATTTTTAACAATATTATGCCTCATCTTGTTTATTACAACTTACAGATCACAGTGGAACAACAAAGACACAAAACATTTCGTATCAGGCAGAATATTGTTAAAATTGCACTTTCATCTCTTAAGACATTTCAGTTTGTTTATATTTGTCCAGGTTATTCACATTGTTTGTGAAAGGATAGTTTGTAAATTTAAAAACTCTCATGTAATTTTACATTTTTCTACTAAAACAAAGAGAAGAATTTAGAGTTATCATTATTTATAAGTTATTACCCTGCCCCCTGAAGGGGAGGCCAGGGGTACTGTTTTTGGTTCAGTTTGTTTGTTAACACCCTGACAGCAAAACTATTGCTTCAGTTCATACTAAACTGGGTTTATAGATTGCCAGTGACCCTGAATAGATCTGATTACATTTTGGGAACAGCAGGTCAAAGTTTAAATTTTTTATGAATTTTGAAAATCTTTTTCTTACCATTTACTTACAATGGGTGAAATTTCAAATGTCTGTAGCAGCAAAACTATTGGTTGAATTGATACCAAATTGGGTTTATAGATTGCCAGTGACCCAGAATAGACATGGTTACATTTTGAGAAAAGTAGGTTAAAGTTCAAATGTTTTATGAATTTTTTAAATCTTTTTTTTTCTCCCGTTTACTTGCAATGGGCGCAA
The DNA here is from genome assembly GCA_037367295.1 of Apogon hyalosoma. Classification (NCBI taxonomy): domain Eukaryota; kingdom Metazoa; phylum Chordata; class Actinopteri; order Kurtiformes; family Apogonidae; genus Apogon; species Apogon hyalosoma. The sequence goes on along the minus strand of JAPQRP010000011.1, from coordinate 30,434,756 downwards.
TTTCAAATGTCTATAAAACATCAATTTTGTTTCAATTTACTTCAGACTTGGCACATATAAAGAGAAAATTGATATGCTGACATCAGCACACACATAGACATGATGACATCAGCTGGATCGATGCCAAAATAAGCTACAGTACGTGCGAGGGGCAGGGTTTGTCGTGCCTGGCACCACTTGTTATGATAGTATTTTAATAGTCTGACCCCCCTGAGACTCAAAAGGACTGACACACTCAACTGTTAATATCTTCAGTATAATTTTAGCATTTCACAAATTCGTCCTAGGGGCCAAATTGGCCGTATGTTTGACACCTGTGCATTACACATCAGAAATGCTAAATTGGCTGATACACACATTGCATTTTGAACCTTTAAACTGTTAACTGACTCTCAGTCATCAACTTTCTCCTTCCTCTGTTGGTAAAAGAGTAAATCGAAATCTTACAACTTACACCTATTCAGGATATGTACAGGGGTGAGGTAAATATGTCTTCATTGCTTATAATCGTTGTCATTTGAAGCGCACTTTATTTATTTTATACTTACACTTTACATGTCTTTCCTTTGCTCTGAGAGAGTCCACACCCTGCTTACTAAGTCAATAATACTGCCTTTCTCTGCTGCGTCTCATCATTTCTGGGAGGCTTTAAAATATTTCCAAGGATTTCCTCTGTTCACGTTACGTTGCTATGGTAACCGTGATGAGCCGCATGTTCTGGCAGGTATCACCTTTGCTGTCTCACCTCACTCCAGTGTCACCGGTCCACTGCCACTGACAGCAGCTCAGTGGGTGGGCTGGGAAGGTTGCAGACGGTGAGAACGCAAGAGAGATAGGACAGGAACATGGCAGAGAGGGTGGGAGGAAGTAGGAGTGGAGGGCAGACTCGTCGGACCTCTGGGCCCCCGTGCTGCCTTAATGACGGATGCCAGCACTGCACTCAGGTGAAACTGAAGTGGCTGCAGTGTGATGGCAAGGAGGCGTCCCAGTGGAGAGGAAGGCTCAATGCACCAAGAACATTTGCAGGACACTCTCTGAATGTGTAGTTGTCTGAGAAAACACCTTTGTTAAAGCTCCATTACAAAATTAGACCTTCTCTTTCTCCTTAAAAAAAAAAAAAAAACTATTTAACAAAGCTTTCCTTAACCCATAAAGACCTGATGTAAAATGTTTAATACCTGTTGTTCCACTAATACATGTCAATAATTGGTGTAAAATGCAATTTGCCGTCTTTTCGTTGGCCATCAGATATGACATATTTGGGTGTTCAGAGGCTCTGTAGTGAACATGGAAATACTGTCATCTACTAAAGTCACCTTTTCTTCCGTTTTCTCTGTTTCTGATATAGTAACCTTTGAATTTACTCTGAGCTTTTGTGAACACGGTCAATGAGTAAAATATAGGAAAATACATGATTTACAGTGGAAAAAATCAAACTACAGAGGATAATATTACAATAACTGGTGATAAATCACTTAAGAAAGGTTAAATGTAGAGGGAAAAAAAATGAATTTGGGAACAAACACAAAAGTATTACTGGGTCTTTAAAACAGATATTCTTATAGAGAAGAAAATGATAGTCCTGTTATGAATCGTCATTTTGTAAACAAGTGACAACTTCTGGGGCTGAAAAATAAAGCTGAAACCCAAGTGCCAAAACCTGCAGTTCCTTGAGTAGTGAGTCTCTCCCTGTAGCCTCCCATTTTAATATTCACAACTTTAAGGCAGAAGATAAACATGTTTACAGCGAGGCACAGAACACAGTATTGGCCTCCAGCTATTTTCTCCACTGTACAAGAGCTGAATTTTTATGTAATTCACCCATTGAAATCATATTAAGACTAAATATAATTACAGGCATTAATGTTCTCTCTGTTTGCCGGATGGGCTTGGACCGACAGTTGGCTTTCCTGCTGAGTCAGGCTTGAAGAGTTTGTTTTTATTTAACTCTTTGTACTTTGATGATCATCTTTACTGTATTTATGGTTACACTAACAAGACCATCAATGGATTTTGTTACATAAATGTTTCACAAAGCTTATCTATTTGATTGCAATACCAAGCACATTAGTGTAGCGTTACATTAGCATAATTCAGTGTAGAAATACAGTCTGTGAACTAGTCGGCAAGATTGGCCCTTCAGAGTGTTTATAGCACAGCTGACGGTACCATTCTAAATGTTAAAGCTCACTTTATTACTCCATAGGGAAATTCAGTCTCTACATTTTACTCATGCTAATACCCACACACATCATTTAGCATTCGCAATTATCATTTGCACTTAGCGCATTAGGAGCAGTGACCCGCCACTGAAGGTCCTCGGGGACCAAATGCAGAGCCTCAGCAGCATCGTGGTCAAGGGCACTGACAGGAGAATGAACCTGTGTGCATCTGCTTTTAATGGTATCAATGTGTTTTTAAAACACACCTATGACAGCATTTACAGTTTCGGAAAAAATTATTAGACCACCCTTGTTTTCTTCAATTTTTTGTTCATTTTAATACCCGGTCCAACTAAAGGTCCATTTGTTTGGACAAATATAATTGATACCAACAAAAATAGCTCATAGTAGTTTCATTTCAGAGCTGATATCGATCCATTTTCTATGTTTTCTTGATGATTACAAAAATCATTTCAGTTCTTCCATCAATATATATGTCATTGTACTGACAAAAACAGTGCTTTTATGCATTCCATGTTTTCTTTTCTGTCTGTTTTAGTCACATGATCCACACAGGAGTTAGGACTGGATTGCGTAACCATTGTTTTTGATGACTTTTGATGGTCTAATAATTTTTTATGCGACTGTACTAAATGGAAATTACATAGTAGCTATTCCACATAGCTAACAGTGTTAGTTAACAGTTATTCCCATGTTTTTATTGTTTGTAAGATTATTTGCCTAGCAAGTGTTATCCCTCTGTGGTGACATTTGACTCCTACAACACAAGATGGGAACTGCTAAAATGCAGCACGATTATCATCATATTCACTTCTTTTAGTCTGTGGTTGTTTACACACAAGCATTCACTCTTCTAGTTTCTGACTTACATTTCACATCACGTCCCAAAAACAGCCTGTTAGCCTCACAGCATAATTGCTGAAGTCATACATGACATGGACAAATGTATTAGGACACGATGAATTCAGGTGTTTCTTTTCTAACAGGGGTCTGGGATACAAAACAATAATGACAAATATCATAATATAGTTTTATATTGCATTAGTTAGTCTGGTTTAAATTATTATCTTTGCTTCCTCAGAGATGAGTTTTACTAAATTTCTCTCAACATTTTTTTTTTCTTTTTCGAAGTGGCTGTTGCCACAGTACTGTGGGACTAACTTACTGTTGTCTGTTACCACAGAGCCAATCGACGCCCTCATTATATCATGTGTAGACTGGTAACCTGTAACCTGTCACCCTGCTGCCACAGCACTGTGGCAACAAGTGTCGCACATACTGTGTGTCTGTCCAGTTACAGGAAAAGGCTAGGATACCAGTTACCGGAAGCTGGTTTGTGCACCTTTTTAACGCTTTCAGTTTCAGCATGCAGGAAAACAACATGAAATGTGGCGACTGTTTTGCCTCATATGAGGAATTTGCCCAGGTTTTTGATGAATATAAATCAGCCACTGGGACAACGTTCAGAGTGCAGAATTCAGATCGTTTGATTGGCTCTGTGGCAATAGACAAACTGATATTTTGTGCCACAGTACTGTGGCAGTAGCCATTACCTTATTTATTTTTTATCCATGGCAATGATTTTAAATGTTGTACCTCTAAATTTCTAAAATATTTTTCATGCTCTGACTGTAAATAATAATTTTCTAACTACCTACTTTCTTCACATCTCACTTTGGAAGAAAAATCTCCCATTAAACCTTAAGGAAATATTGATGTTTATAAATTATATGAACAAAACTATCGTGATACATAATGTCTACATCTTACAGCTGTAGACATTATGTGTCACAATAGTTTCACAATAGTCCTGTACATGTTGATTTGAGAAATAAATGTCAATATTAATAATCAATGATATTTATCACAATATAAAGCTATATTATGGCATTTGTCATTATTGTTTTGTATACCAGACCCCTGTTAGAAAAGAAACACCTGAATTCAATGTGTCCCAATAGTTTTGTCCTTACAGTGTATGACTTAGGCAATTATGCTATGAGGCTAATGAGCTGTAATCTACACAAGAACTTTATAGGATTCTGAATTTCTCAGCACATTCTTAATACATCATCAATCACAGATAAATGAACAATCTTACACAATTCAAGTTGGAAATTTAATATTTATTCATGGGAGGTATAGATTGTTTTTACAGCTTGGACTCAGCATGAATAGCAACGAAAGGGTCCTCATCTCTGTTGCTGATCTTGAAGTGGGCACGGCCATCACCACCAACGTGGATCTGCTTTCCTGTGCATCTGTTTCCTTCTTTCTGACCAGAGATGACATCGCAGTAGGTGCCACCGGGCATGCCAGTGTTCAGGGTCACATTCAGCTCCCTGAGGGTAAACATAAGTTACATCTGATATTAATGCCTTCGTAAACACACAGTCAAAGTCCTTTTTGAGATGGTTGTGAAGTCATATATGTATCTTTAAAAATCATCAATCAAATGTGTAAAATAAGTATCCCACATCAGTTTATAGGTTAGGTATTAGTACATCACTGATGAGAAAATTCAATAAATAAAAGCAGGGATACATCAAATTATGAGTTTTTCTGTTTTTTAGCATCTAGGAAAGAGTAAAAAGTCTTTATCCAGATTTACCAACATAAGGTCCTTACCAGTCATCATTGTTGAATACGATGAACCCACGATTGCCACGTCCAAAGGCAACCTGGTTGCTCTGGTTGTCCCACCAGTTAGAGTGAGGCTGTCCATTGACTACATTACGGAAAATGACCATATTCCTGAGGAGAGATGTAAGAAAGGACAATCATAATGTGTTTTGGGATGCTTTAATAGTTGGTGCATGCACCTAAATACCTAGGACTTCAAGGTCTCCGGAATTTTAAGTGGGAATCTTAAAATAATCATAGAGTTTTTATTTGCAGAAAAATCTGTCAGTTTCTGTTAAAAAATATTAAGAAGTTTATTTTCCAGTTTCTACTTTCCTATCTCTTGTTTTATTGTGACAATTAGCTGAGAGATTTACCCAGTATTTCCACAATAACTCACTTGATCTGACGCCATCTGTGCTCACACACCCACCCATCCCCACAAGTCTGGTCGGGGTTGATAGGAACAGATTTGGTGGATCCGTCACCATGGCTAGGGGGTCCCATCCAGTCATTCTGATCCTTGGAGTAAAGACAAGATTAATTAATTTCACACCAAATATGTTCAGGTGTACTGTGCACTAAATAATACCTCTAAGTGAGGGCGTACCTTTCCGTTCACAAAGTGGCGGTCCCAGCGGAAGCTAGACATCACCCTGGTGGTACCGTAAGGGTGGGCCAGCATGTAGCCAACAGCCATTTTATAGAGCCTGGAGTCCCAGAAGGTAACGATGGAAGCACCACCGGCGCCGTGGCCTCTCTGGTTGTCGTGGTTGTCAACGAAGACAAGAGCGTTGCCATTGGGCATGAAACCCCAGCCCTCTCCCCAGTTCCTGAGCACAAAAATAGTTTCATTAATAAGGGCTGTCATATGTAATTGCCCTGTAGACTTTTGGTTACTTCAGCTGGGATTGTAATTATTTAAAGTCATAACTTTTTTAACATCTAACATTTTTGTGGAGTTCTTAATCTTGTTGAAGTTTTGGGGTTCAGTTTAGAACTGTGACACCGGAATTCATATTTTGGAATTCTGAATATCTTTTAATTTCAATCTATAGCATGCAGCTAAAATGAAAATGAAACATAACACCAGCACAACCCAAAACTGGTTCATTGTTGACCAGGCTCTGATGTCATTTGCATGCAACCAGAGGTGCACCTACTTTGTGTAAGAAAGCTTCTCGCCATTCCATTTTCTGAATATGGTTCCCAGTCTAGCACCATATTTGAACTCTGTCACTCTTCCCAGATGGAAATACTCTCTTGATGTGATGGGCTCTCCTCCCAGATCAATAACCTAGAGGAAAAAACAATACTGTAATTCATATCATCCATAATGTCTACAGTGTGAACGGTTCAGATTAACTGAAACAAATCAGCGATTGTGTATTTACAAAAAACACGCAAATATGCTTTTTTCGATTCAGCTGTAACAAGAAACACGTTTCCTCTAAGAAAGGCTCCTGTCTTTATAGTGAAGACAAAGCCCATTTATGTTTGGGATCACAGACTGTTTTTGAAGCGGACTCGCTTTGATTTTTTCAATTAAGGCTCTTCACCTTTAACTTTCATATTCAAATCAACAGCATTGCATTTTATTATGGTTGCTTAAAACCACTGACTTCTGGGATGTTAACATCTGTTTTCATTAATTCCTGTTCTTATTTTCCCACGGCTCTGCTGAGAGCTTCTCTACGCTATCAGACATAAATTTTAAACCTCAACAGATGAATGCTATGCCGGTTAGTATCCATGCATAGATCACGTGCGTACAGATTGAATAGATATATACAGTAGTTACAGATTTTCCATATGTGTTCACTGACTGCATGTTTTCTTACAGGTTAAAATAACTAATTTAAAACTTTTTAGGTAGAAAACAATAATTAACAATTAAGACGTTAGGTCATGCAGTATTAGCCAGCATTAAACACCCTGATATAAAAGGTTATTTCCTACTACTGACAATGAATCGAGTTATTTTTCATGAATTTGGGAATTCTGTTATCAAATCTACCTCCTGGAAAATGAAGGGTCTGGAGCCACCGGAGAACCACTTGGTGTTGAGGTTGTGCAGACGACCGTAGATGGCTTGCAGGTCACCAGGCCACATGTGCTTGCAGGCATCCACTCTGAATCCAGCGACACCCATGTCAATCAGCTTGTTCATGAAGTCTGCCACCTTGCCCCTAACATAGTCTTTTTCCAGGGCAAGGTCCAGAAGGCCAACCAGACGGCAGTCACGCACCTGGAGCATAAACAGAGCCGCATTTGTATCACAATTGAAGGTGGTAAGCAGATATATCATATTTACTGCACATTATTGGTATATATGTTTTATTATTAGCCATATGTCTGTATTTTGTAAAGGCAAGTATTCATAAATATTGCACCGATCCATCTAAAAACTTCACTAAGCATTTGAATTGTTCTTTTGATGGGATGAATCTTGTCAAAAACGTCATGAGTGTTGGTATTTATATTGACTTCTCGTAGACTTTCGATACCATAGATAATGGCCTGTTACAGAGAAAACTGGGTTAGTATGGGTACCACATACTATTTACTCAAAAACTATTCAGAAAATACTCAATGTTTGTCAGGATTTGGGAATGTATTTTGTGGAGTACCTCAGGAGTCAGTTCTTGGTCCTTTCACACTTTTCATGATTACATTTATTTAACAATATTTTAATGGGAATAATAAATAAAAACTATGAGGTTACAAAAATAGTTGAGACAAAATTGTACTGGTTGCAATTTACCATAAATTTAAAAAAAAAAAAAAAAAAAAAATCAGTCGATAGCCAAGAAATTTATGATTTAAAAAAATGAGCTGAAGCTTTTTTCGATACATGAAAATAAATATTAGAAGTCATTTATATGTTAATTATACAAGAGAAAGGGATTAAAAACAGATTCCTTTCTATTGGGGTTAATTCATGGAACAATGCCAGTATAAATATTAAAAAGTGTAACCTACTTTTGGATTAAAGATTTATTACTCATTTATTACTTCTTTATGGAAACTTAAATTGTTAAGAATGTAGGCAGGCATAAATGATCATTTTATAGTGTTCATGCAGTTAATACTTATTCTACTATATGTGATGACTGAATGAAACTACAAGGTCAAAATGAGCCTTAGATTTTCTCATTTACCTGATTGGCATCACCATAGTTCTCAATGTTTCCACTTCCAGTCCTGCATTTGTGGTCATTGAAGTCCAAGTAGGTAAAGGGGACACTGGGGAAGTCCTTCCTGCTGGCACTGAACCAGCTTCCACATGAAGAGTGTGTTCCTTCTCCACCGCCGGCGCCGCACATGTGGTTGACGACAGCATCCACGTAGATGTTGACCTGTGGATGGATATGGAGTTATGGCTGCAAAGCGACTAATCAACACCTCGCTTATTTTTTTCGCTCTGTTTTCTAACACCTTAAGTTCAACTGGAGGCCATACTCCCATTTCTTGTAACGTTGGTGGTCCAGGAGCCTGAGCTCTAACAACATACTCATAGTAAATGTGTCAGTGAGTTTAGGAGACTGGAGGGCTGTTAGTCGATTAGATTTTAAAATAAGATTTATATTTGTTACAATAGTTTGATAGTGATGCATACAGCATTACATCTTGCGTAATGTTTCTGGTATGAGTTTGTTGTGTAGAGGAAATTTATGAGCTGATGTCAAGCACAGAAGAGCCTTGTTCCTAAATGACTAATTCACTAAATCACTGTTGTAACGTAGTTATACCCCGACATTGTTGCATCTGCTGATCATGTCTCTCAGCTCGTTCTCACTGCCAGATCTGGAGCACAGGTTGTAGCTGATTGGCTGGTATCTCTGCCACCAGGGTCTCCAGGGATTGTTCAGCACAATGTGCTCATTTGGAGGGGAGATCTGAGCAGCACAAAGAGAGAGAGAGAGGGAAAAAAAAAAGACATTACAGTAATTTTTACTTTTAGAGCCGACATCGTCTGCAGACAGAAAGCGACTGTTGTGTCAACAGCAAGGCAGACAGAGAGGGTTAAGAGGGATTAGAGCATGTAATGTATATGTGCAGTGTATAGCATTTAAAAGACGAGGATTCAAATAGAGAAGCATCCCTTCTGTTACGGACTCACACTGTTAAAAAATGACAAAGCATGTGGCTCTTCCACTCCTCTAAGTAATGAGGGTACTTCTGTTATAACGTTGAGAAAAACCTCCATGAACTGGGGTAGATTTTTCGGGCTGATGTAAGAGTTAGAGAAAGTGATAAAACTAGAAGATCTGAATCTTTTCCTTCATCTCCTGATAAAAATGTTTGCAGAGATTTTGCCTGTGATATAACATAAAGATACAAAAAGATTAGAAGTGGTTTCGTAAAGCTGCAGTGCATGACACCTTAGAAAATGTCTGCATGTTGACATACTTTTTCTACACCCTAAAGCCAGGTTCTTCAGCTGGCTGTGTTTGAGAAGTGGATACTTAACTTATTCCAATTGCTCTAAGACTTGCTTCAAATGCTATTGATTTCATGCTGTTCTTGGACAGACATGCATTAGCATTAGCATTAGTTGGATGCCTGCTGCTGTGGCATAACAGCCACTAGATTAAAACATGACAAACTAAGTTTACATTGTCGGTTGTAAGCAAGATACAACCCAAATATGACCTAGAGTGAGTTAAATATAGATTCACAGAAACTGACAGTGAAAAGTGTGTTGTTTATACTTACTTTGTCTTTTACTTTACTGCTTTATACTTTTTTTAATTTTATATTTTTGTTCTTGACTGTGTAATTGATGTGCGTATTTTACTTGAGTATCTTATGGAATATAAAACCAAATTTTGTTGCACTGTACAATGGTATTTTGCAATGAAAATACAGCTTAATCTATTTTATTCTGTTCTAATCTATTCTATTCTGTTCTATTCTGTTCCAATGTGTTCTGTTCTATTCTATTCTATTCTATTACAGCTGAAATATCAAGTAAAATGTGGGTGCCAAGATGCAATGAGCCTTACACATGGAAATATCAATGCCTCACTGTTTTATGGAAAGAAAATACTGATTATTCTGTTTTCTTAGAGTTAGAACACTCAGTTTTATCCACCTATGCAGACATACCTGAACTCCACCAAAGCCATTAGGACCCAGGAAGCGCTCACACTCTGCAGCGATGTCCGCCCAGCGCCACTCGAACAGGTGGACCATGGCAGTCCTGCCATGCTTGAAGTTGGGGTTGTGCTGGGCCAAGCTGAGCCCGAACAGGGCTACGAGAATGAACAGCTTCATTGCTTTACCTGGTTAAAGCGAGAAAACCACACTAACTCACTGCTCACCTTTGTTATTTATACACCTTGTCGACTTCTCGTGAACCAATGAGAGACGTGGAAAATATCAGTAAAGGAGATGAAACACCTGCTTCATTCTCACAGCATGATACCTTGTTTCTAAAAACATAACACTGAAGCATGTGCAGGTTGGAAAGTGAAAAAGATGGTGTGATTTGTGTCTTTTCTAATTTATGAACATGGCTATACATGTGTCAAAGAGTATAAGGCAATGAAAAGTTAAGTTCATAATGCATTATTTCTTCATGAAACAAATGCTTCTGTTGCTTCACTCACATACTTTAAAACAATACTATCATAAGTTATCTGGACTGTACAATAATCCTTCAAATGTGAATTATACACAGTATGTTGTGCAATAATCTACTGTCCTGCAATAACAATGCAACATTTATTACATTTTTATCAAAAATAAATGCACTTTTGTATATAGACTTAGCTCATAGGTATACATACTGTTTACATAGATATACTGTTTTTATAGGCGATATATAACATTACTGTTAATACTGATATATTGATTTATTTTGGACATACATAACATTGATCAAAGACATAATAAAACAGAAAAGGTGTAGGGAGAGGCAGAAAGCCTAAAATGACTTGTTTTAAAGCCTCCACCTTATAAATACATAAATTATATAAAAGTTATAAGACATCCAATAGT
>JAPQRP010000011.1:30403778-30414348 GCA_037367295.1 Apogon hyalosoma | reverse complement strand
CACGGGGAGAACATGCAAACTCCACACAGAAAGGTCCCAAGGTTGGAATCGAACCCAGGACCTTCTTGCTGTGAGGCGCGAGTGCTAACCACTGCACCACCGTGCCGCCTAAAAGTATCTTAAAACTGGAAATGTATGACATCCAGTATTCTGTTCAAAATAGAAACCACATCTCTGCCTGGAAAATATCACCAATCGTCTGTATTTTATACAACAAACAAACAAATGTTCAACAATGACTGTGAATTTAATATATAAGGGAAGCTCAAAGGAGGGTCAACCAATACAAAATATTACCACATACTATCGGGATGAGTAATACTGGATTGAGAACAATGCAATATTACCTTATAACTATATAACATGAATGAACTTTGTAATACATTGCTTAATTAACATTATTCTAATATAAATGGACAGTGGTACATCCCTTTAAAGCATCAAAAACATCTGAATTTACTGGACCCCACATTCAGCACAGTTACATGATGTAGCTTTTATTTAGATTTCTCCATTAATAATAGGAATAAGGAAACAGCTGGGCTGCACTGTTATAGTGCTGAGCTATTACCTTAATGAGCCATTATGTACAGTCAATGTCAGTGAGGGCACAGCAGAGTATCGCTTTTCTGACCCACTTATGGATCATATTGGCCTTTGTGGATATTTTTTTGTGAACCCTTGTGTGTTGATACATTTTGTGTAATACATTTCTTTTGCTTGAGGAAAAGGTGATACGTTTTGCTTGCGCTTTCTGCATAAAAGGCAAAAACATGTGTCCATTTAAAGCTTGTAGTCTGCACTCAGACTGTATCCAGTAACAGTTCATCTGTATTCATTGTGAGACTCTGACACAGCTGGAGTGCACAGCGTGGACTTGGCTGCACTGTTTACGCACCATGATCATTCAGCAGCGTGGATGCTCACAATGTTATCATTAGACTTATCATTGTAATTGAAGTCGACAGCCTTTTAGAATAACATGCATCTGGGAATGTGCATTTAGCATATTTTCTCAAATAAAAACCGGGAGTCAGTTATAAGCCAGTTCTGTAACAACAGCTAGTGTGGAGGTTGACATGCGCGAATTAAAACCAGTTTTGAAACACGGGTACAGAAAATAACATGGATAAAGTTCTGGTGCGTCTCACAGAATCTACAGTTTATACATCTACAAGTTTAGTTTAACATACTCAACAATATAATCCAGATTTTTTCAATTCTTTGTAGATCTAGATCACTGATGTAAAGTGCTTTTGTCTGATTTCAGCCACTGCAGGTGTGTGTCTTACTTTTAGCAAAACTGTCATTTGCAGAAATGTGCAAGAGCAACAAAAAGGCAGTGGTCACTTTGCCCCTGACCCTCAAATTGTAAATCCGAGGGTCATTGGTAGGGTCAGGGTCAGCAATATAACTTAACGCATAAAAATTTACCCAATGGGAAAACGACAATTTTGCCAAAACTCTTGTTTTTCAATTAAAAGTTCTTGTGCTGGCAAGAGATGGTTTTTGGGGCATAGCGCAAATGGTATATTACGCAAAACTGCAATAGAAAGACCTTTTATCGCAACTAGAGTCAAGTGAATTAAAAAAAACAGATGTTGACGGACATTACAACAAGCGAAAAAGAAGAGTTTTAAAAGAAACATGGCGCGGTATGTGTGGACACACCAGGAAACTGAATCATTTTTTTTAATTTAGTACGGGATAGAGGGGTAATATATAATAATAATAATAATGAATATATCTATAAATCAACACGATATTTACGTTCGTCACCATGTTTATGGAATGACTTCTCAAGTCATCTCATGGTAATAAATAAATAAATCATCACATATGTGATTTAATGGAAAAACTGCCATTACACATTTCTGGTTGGTAAAGATCAGTAAAGTTTTGGGCATGTGTCCAATGGAAAAGCAACTAGTGTTTACACAGTAAAAGCTCTGATAAAAAAAAAAATAGATAAAAAAAATTAATAGATTCTTTCCACTGAAATAATAATTAATTTATTTTGTAATGGTTAAGGAGAAAAGTTCATAGAAAAGTTCACTGTAGTACTGTTAATATCACAAATGTGGGTATATCAAAATAAGGCTTCATACTTAATACAACTATTTAGTCTTATTAAACAGAGGAAATTAGAACAAAAAGACCAGACTCTCAACCAGGTTTACATCAGATAAAGGCCTGGGACCTTGTGCAGTCTTAATAAAGGCGACTCTTTTGGGAAATACAATTATAAAAGTCACAAATGATTGTGAACCATTGTCCCCATGATTATGTTCATAAGGGGGCCTATGCAAGACCCTATGAAGGCATTACACCGAATGGACAATATTTGGTGATCATATCAAAATTACAGATAATCCCAATCTGATTAAAATCACCATCGGTTTTGAGGATACCATTAGTAGTTCATACTGTTCTGATTTATTTGGTACTTTATGTTTCTGTCCTTTATTTGCTCTGTGGAACAAGACATTCTCATATACCAAGGTTAAAAGCAATAAAGTTTATTTCAAATGATTAGTGTGTGGTTTTCATCCTCATGACGCAGCATGCTCCGTGGGAGGAGATGTCAGAAAGCAAACTTAAGGCCCTAACTTGCTCACATTTTCCCATGGGCCCCAAAAATTCCAGTCAGACCAAAGTCCTTTCCTGTATGGACAACACAGGACATACCTCCGGAGGCGATGAAGGGTTTGGGGGGACAAAGCTTTCTTTCACAGTCTGCGCTTGGAGCCCAGGTGAAGGGAGGGAAGCTTGGTCATTCGATTCCCGCCCCTGGTTTTGTCATGGGAAAGTGGAAGAGTCGCAGAAGAGGAGGAGATGGGGTGGGGGGTTTTGACTGGAAATGGAGGACAGACGAGAGAAGATACAAAAAAAAGGAAAAATGGAATGCAGGTTAACAGACAGAGGATGAGTAAAGGAGCGAGGGGACGACTGAAGAAAATGCGAAATGAAAGAAATAGCGAAGGGCTGCTGTTCTAGTTCAGGACAAATAAGGAAAAACACAGTGGGAGTGGGTTGAAAAGGACTGGGGTGGTGGGGAGTGCATAAAAGCAAAGGAGGATAAAAAGTGTCTTCTTACACCTCAGGCCGCTCCGTTAGCCAGCTAAAGTTTAAGAGCTGTGGGTGGACAGATAGCATATGGTTTGCTGGATGAAAGCTCTGATGAATTGAGCAAAGTTCACATTGTATTACTTTAGATGATGCTGTAGACATAAATAAAGTGATCTTACACAGGAATCAAAATTCGTTGCGGAAACATCGCCTCGTGTACTTTCTCCATTCTTGCTGGAGTCTTTTGACCGCCATATATTGGACGAAGAGGTGTAAAACAACCACATTTATGGTCCAGTAATAGTCTGATGTAAGGCATTTGTTGCTTCACTGGGTACTGCAAAATTTTACTGCCCTTAACTTTGCATGTTTTTTTAATGATCCCAGTAATACCATCAAATTCACTAACAAGTGTCACAAGGGTTTCACCACATTCTTCCTTTAGGCTTTCAATTCTGTAATGAATAAAACTCTTTTTGGGAGCTTAACTAACTTTAACTAAACTCGGCATACCAAGGAGGGAAAGTTCTATAAAGTTAAATCCACAGGCTCTTCCAATGGAAAGTTTCAGCCCAGTATCCTCCTTTTTTTTTTTTTGCCATGATGATATGTTGTGCAGATGTTGGGAAAAGCTTTCCATCTCACTGCAAAGAATAACAGCAGCAGCGGAAGTCCCCCAGGAGAAGTTCATGCTCTGAAACTTGCTAATAAGTGCATACATATACTCGACACACACAAAGAACGCACAATGTGAGCACAGAGACACTGGAACACCTTTACGTTTTCAGACGAGTCATTGAGTTAGACGCTGTTTCCCTTTTCCTCACACATGCGCTCCATCCACTCTGAGTAGACACCTTTTTTTTCACAAAGAGGTTCTTGTAGAGACACATGCTTCTCACATTGAGACATTAAAGAAACATGTGTAGACAGTAATCCTGACCATATACATTACAGTATTGTCTTAAATAATTCATATGTGTAGCACTTTAAGGAGGACACCACTGTTGTACTATAAAATAATTATGTGTAAGTGTAAATATTCATTAATAATTTAACTTTTTTGTTTTGCCTACATCTGTTTCCAGTGACTATTCTTTTAGCTTCTGGATTTTTATGAGTAACACCAGACAGAAAACCTCAAAATGGATTCCGATTGTAACAAGTGGAGCCAGGCACAACAAATCCCACTTCTCGCACGTATTTCGACCATTATAAGAAAATGGAAAGATTTTTAAAAATCATAAAAAATTTTAACTTTGTTCTACTGTCCCCAAAATGTAATGACACCTATTCTAGGTCACTGGCAATCTATAAACCCAATTTGGTATGAATTGAACAGAGAGGTTTACTGGTAAAGTTTTAACAAACAAAGAAATACAGAAACAGACAAGTGGTTCCAGGCACAACAAACCCCACCCATCGCGCGTATTGTAGCTTCTTTTGGCATCGCTCCACCTGATCACTATCATGTATATGCATGTAGTAATGTCAGCATATTGCCTCTATATATGTGCCAAGTCTGAAGTAAATTGAAACAAAATGTATATTTTTATAGACATTTGAAATTTTGCCCATTATAAGTAAATGGGAGAAGAAAAAAGATTTTAAAAATTCATAAAAAATTGACACTTTGACCTATGTTTCCCAAACGGTAATGACATCGATTCTGGATCACTGGCAATCTATAAACCCAATTTGGTATGAATGTAACCAATAGTTTTGCTGCTACAGACATTTGAAATTTCACCCATTATAAGTAAATGGGAAAAAAATAGTAAAAAAAAAATCATAAAAAATTACAACTTTGACCTATTGTTCCCAAAATGTAATCAGATCTATTCTGGGTCACTGGTGATCTATAAACCCAATTTGGTATGAATTCAACCAATAGTTTTGCTGCTGAAGTGTTAACAACCAGACAAACAAACTGAACCAAAAACAATACCTCTTGCCTCCCATTTGGGGGTCGGGGTAAAAATATGAGTGAAAAATTGTGAATTTTCAGACATCTGGGAAAATACTTCTGATTGGGATAGAGTTCAAGACATAGTGCATGTGTTCATATAGGCTGTATAAAGTAGAGGACATACCCACTGTACTACAGCCCACTGGTTTGTAGACATCCGCCTGTCTGGCATATGATCGTTATGAGAAATTACCATATTTGGATGAGAAGGTGGAGCTGGGAAAGTGACGATCACCATGGTTACACAAACTGCCATCTAACTGAAAACAGTGGAAACACTGCTGATAAGGAAATGCTCATTTCATAGAGTTGTGATTAATTACTGTAATGTCATCTTTGTGTAAAATATCCACACATTAATTATCACGGGCAGCCCTAACGAGCAGAGGTGAAGTCCTGCCCCTTTTGCTTTGCTCTATGAGACCTAAAAAAATTGTAAACATATGGAATGTCATTTTACAAGTCAAGAAAGTCACACTTTGTGATAAAGATAGCAAAGTACCATCAGTAACATATAAGCTATGTTTACACCTAGCCGGGTATTTTGGAAAATGGATATTTCCCCCTCTCCGTTTGTCAAAAAAAACCTCTGACCATTTTCAGAAAAATCCTGGTTTACACAGCCTGGTATATTTACACCATCAATCAGAATCCTGACAAGAATCACAGCAAAACATTACTTCCTTTACTCTGCACAAATGAAGCAAATGCATCTCCGTAAAAAACTGTGCCGTCTGTCTGAGATCTCCATTTCCATGTGTTTACACGGAAATGCGAAATTTGAGATTTGCTGAAATCTGTGGCCAGAGATTTTAGAAACCATCATTTTCAGTGGACGTGTTCATCAATGTCATGTCAACAATAGGCACAGAGAAAAATCTCAGTTTTGCCAGATCCCGGCTCTTTGTAAATGTAGCCATAGTTTAGTGTGTAACAGCTCAGTGGACTGCGTCTCCTATCTCTCAGAACACATCACCAACTGCAAAACAACCTCTGGATATTTCATCTCATTATTTGAGAGCAATGTGAAAATGTATTATAAGAGGTGAAAATTATACTAGTCTGATTATATTGGCAGCGAACAGCTCATGGAGGGACACAATTACAATGACCTCACATCTGCGACTTTCAGGTGTGTAGCCTATTTATTTATTCAAGTATTTTCAAAATTGGATACTTCAACAGTTTTATGATAAACTGCTACTTCACTGATTTTTGAAAATATCTCTTAAACTGACAAACATATGTGTAACTGAGCCTGTTTACATGCACACCAATAATCCGATCATTATCAGATTTCTGGAGTTGTCAGATTCAAGTGACCATGAAAACAGGATAATCTGATAAATTTCATCAGATAACAGCAGTAATCTGATTATGAGAAATCGGATTAACACACCTGGATTTCTCCCCAATACTCCTACGTCTTCCTGCATGTATACAACTTTATCTGATTTATTTCAGTGTGTTATGTCTGCGCATGTGTAGACACAAAATTGTAGAAAACTGAAGTTTCGTAGTCAAATACGGGAAGTTTGTCTACCATCACTACATACATACGTACTCTGAAAGAAATCTGACAATGGACTGGAGCATCTAAACCAGGGTTTTCTATTATCCCATTTCTTAAATGTGTCGAGACGGAGTGAAAGAATGGACTCAAACACACGGGAGTAAAGGTGTTTATTAACATAAAAATAAACATGAGGAATTATGCTGCATTCCAGAGCGCTGGGAGATGGGACGTTTCCGACATCCAACTAGATAAAATGCATTGGAACCCCAGTCAAAGCTGGAGGTTGTAGTTGCAAAGGGGGAAGATCGAAGTACCCCGAACTACAACATGACGTCAACACAACAATGGTGGCACACAGTGTGCAAGTTCACAATGCAAAAAAACTTCAAAATGTATAATTAACTCATCCGTCATTTCACCTCTTTCATCTCATTTGCATATATGAGAACACTGTACTGTCGGCAGTCTCTTCAGTAACAAAGCAAACAGGAGCTTAGATCTGCCGTCCTCCATATTTGTTGTTTATGTTCAACATGGATTGCCTGGAATGCTTTGAGGTGGGATGTAGTTAACTCCAAGTGAGATATAGTCTGCTTCCCAGCTCTTTGGAATGCAGCAGCAACACAGAACCTGAGGGTGGAAACAGAGTCCGCAGTGCTGTGGCTGGAACTGTGGCGGTGTGGGAAGCAGTGGTAGCAGCAGCGGAGCCGCTTATGGAGGCCCCTGATGGTGACCTGCTCCAGGTGTGGTGCCAGCAGGTGAAGCTAATAATGAGCCTGAGGGAGGGGTCAGTGCCAATGCACGAGTGCACCCTGACAAATGCATGGAAATGCATTCGATTTATGTTCCATTTTTTTAGACTGTTTGACACTTTTAATTTTGTTGTACATGTTGCAAGGACAATAAAGGACTATTCTATTCCATTCTATTCTATTCTAGTCTAGTCTAGTCTAGTCTAGTCTATATCTGATTATTACAATTATCCAATTACTCCCAGTTATCGGACTTTTTGTGGTCATGCAAACAGGCTCAATGATGCATAATTCAAGTGGTATCAAAAGTGACCTCTCTCTCACCTTACAATGTTCTCAATGTTTTTGTTAAATAGGGTTCCATGGAATACAACTGGAAGGGGCAGGATTTCAGCTCTGTAGTGAATGAATTCTAGCATTAATGAAACATTTACAATACATATTTATTTGATGCTATTTTTTTTTTTTTTTTTTACCACAGATCTATTTTAAAGGGAACAAAAACCTTTAAGTTCAATCAGACACATCCATAGTATTTACTTCATAATCTGTTCATGCCAGTCACGTTCTAAAAAAGAATATTTTAGAAAAGGGGATGAATTCTTGAGTTACTTCTTGGGCCAAATATGTGTTTTGTGATGTAACCCCTGGAACACTAAAATCATTTTGGTTCATCCTTGAATCCTGAGAAAATCAAACATTGACGTTAAAATGGACACAATCTGTCATGTAGTGATTCTATTTCAAACTAACAAACAGACAGATAACTAATAAACCTTACAACAACTTTATCTGTTATTTCTAATCAGATTGATATAAAACTCAGTAGGTTGTTAATGGATGTGCTACTAGTGTAAGCATCGAACGTAACAGTTCGTAAAACAACACAAGCTTCCAAAACTTCACTCAAGTTCTTGCAGTTGAGCAGTCAGTACATCAGATATGGTGGATATAGTGGTCATAATATATAGTCATAGGCATTAATACAGTTTAAATGGTAAATGATATAAATTTGGAAGAAAGCTATCCTGAAAAAGCTACACGAAATAATTTTTGCTGCAACGTTAAGGATTAAACATTGGGATCTGTGGAGAATGACCATTTGAGGTTTGTGACACTGTCCTGAAGGCTGTCATTTGTGGAAAATAATCAATATTAACCCATAAAGACCCAGTACTACTTTTGTGGCAGTTCCCAAAAATGTTGTCTCTCTATTTAAGCTTTCTTAAGTGATTTATCACCATTTATTACAGTATTATTCTCTGTTTTTTTTTTTTTCAATATTTCATTGAGAATCAAGTATTTTCCCATATTAAATTTACTGATCATATAGATGTTCTTAAAAGCTCACATTAAAGTTGATGGTTATTATGTCAAAAACAGAGAAAACTGAAGAAAAAGTGATGTTTTGAGCAAATCTATCATTATCTCCATCCACTGTCATTCATCAAGTTGAAAGTTATTGTATCAGAAACAGAGAAAACTGAAGAAAAAGGAACTTTTTCGGCAAAGATATTACTAACTGAATGTAAAAACGTGTGTCTCCGTCCACTGTCATTAATCCAACTCCATGGGTTTTACTGGTGAATCAGTGTTGTAGAAGATGACGGTGTTTCCACGTTCACTACGGAGCCTCTGAACGTCCAAATGGGTCATATCTGATGACCACAAAAAAATGACAAACTGTATTTTACACCAATTATTCACATGGATTCATAGGATTAATGGATCAGCAGGTATTAAACAGTTTAGGTCAGTAGATGCTTTTGGTCACCAGTGGATGTTTGGGTCTTTATGGGTTAAATGATTGAAGACACGTTATTTGAGCACAAACGATACAGAGTTCTGTGTCCTAGAGTTGTAGTTATGAGATGATCCCATGTATTTCTCAAATGCATTTATTTGAAAAAAAAAAAAATCTATGTTACAACTGCCTGAAAACTCTGATAAACCACAAAGACGTCCTATGTAATGTATGCCCTCAAGTCAATTTTAATAGGACTTAATAGAAGGAATGCCTTTTTGCTGCTAGTGACTGGAAAGTTCACCATAAAATTACAGATGGAGTCAATTTTATGATCCTCTTTCACAGTAGTCAGCGGGAAATGAGAGCTTTGCTTTCATGACCATAAGCTGAGCTACACTTTTACTGTGAGGAAAATTCCCGAGTTCCCTGGTACGAGGTGCTTCTGGATGTTTGTAGTTTCTCCTCTGCAGACATTTGTTACCTTTTCTACTACAATAACAGGGAATTCAAGAGAGCTGGATTTCATCTTACAGTCTTTGGGGGGAAAGCAGAATACACCTTTGCCTTGTTTTCTTAGATTTTCTTCAGCCATAGCAAGATGTCATTTAGAAGTCGTGCAGAAACTACGTTCTGGATTTCACCGACTGTTTATTTAAAATGTAGGACAGAATTCAGCGTGAATGCATTTTGTTAGAAATCAGTGAATTCTGTTTGACTCTCCCCTGCACCTGACTGTCAGGCTTTTCCATGATATCACTGCTGGCTTTGAGATACAGAGCGTTTCCTTTGTTTTCCAGCGTTTGCTCCTCCGGCGTAAGGAGGGAGGAAGATGAGAGGAGGCGTAGCGAGGGGCTAGAGCTGACAGACGTCTTTCAAATAACACAGTATCAGCCTCGCTTTTATCAAACACGTGCTGGAGTCCTGCATCAAATCACCAGCCACACTGGCCCAAACACACTTCAGCCTCACTCTGCGGGTTATCTTTCTGAATATTTCAGAAGAGCTTAATAAACACAGAGTGAGCGTGAAGGACCACTGCTGCTATTGTATTATACCCTCTGCTGAATTTGAAGAATAGGGCATTTAACCCATAAAGACTCAGTGCTACTTTTGTGGCAGTTCCCAAAAGAATTTTTCTCTCTATTTTAACCTTTCTTAAGTGATTTATCACCATTTATTATAATATTATCTTCTGTATTTTATGTTTTTCAGTTAAAATCATGTATTTTCTTATATTTAATTCACTGATTATGTATATATTCATTAAAGCTTAGAGTAAATCCAATGCGGGGGTCTCAGACTCATTTTCTTTCAGGGGCCACATCCAGCCCGATTTGATCTCAACTGGGCTCAGACCAGTAAAATAATAGCAGAATAACCTATAAATAATGACAACTCCAAATTGTTGTCTTTGTTTAGTGCAAAAAAAAACAAAAAAAAATTAAATTATGAAAATACTTACTTTTATAAACTATCCAAACAAAAAAGATGTGAACTAGAAAAGCACTCAGAGCCCA
>JAPQRP010000011.1:30375712-30393247 GCA_037367295.1 Apogon hyalosoma | reverse complement strand
CAACTGAGGAAGTTTCATGGTGATATCTATTATTTTAAAATTTTACCCTATTCACCTGTAGTGTCTCGCCTTAAAATACAAATAAACAAAGTGATGAAAATAAGAGAAGCTAGGTGTGAGAGAAACATGGAGAAAAGAACTGTATGTATACTGGGGATATGCCAAAAATCCAATAAGAGATGCAACTTGTATTTAACAGGGTTCACCCAGGTTCTTAAAAAGTCTTAAAAAAAAACATAAAAAAAGTCTTTAAAAGATATTAAATGTGGTATGGTAGGTTTTAAGTTCAAGTTATGTTGCCATAAACTTGTTGGCTGTATTGTGTTTAAATGTATCTGTTAAATGTCCAAACGGCAGAGAAAGTAACGTTAGTCGACTCAGTTCCACCCGTTCCAACCCGACAATTTATACTGAAATTAGGAACCAGTTCCTTTAAACTTTGCAGCCTCTGGTGAGGAATGATCACAGAACATTCAGCCCAACACGTGTGCAGCCGTTAGTCATGCACGCGTCGCCCGAGAAAGCTGACTTTGGGGACTTTAAGGGAAAGCTTGCAAGTGAAAAGTTAGCATGGGGAAGTGAAAATGTAATAATGCCTGGCTGGAGAAAAGATTATTCTCAGTTGAAGTAGACTGATATATTGGGCCAATATATGACTTTTTTCAGTATAGGCCATTGACCTTAATTTTCTTTAAAAGCCAATTTGATCAAAAAAGAGCACTATGTGTACATGTATTAATAATTTAATTTATATTGCTGCATAAAAATCTAATTATCTGGGTGTTTCAATTGTATTTTACGGTCAATGTGCTTTAAAAAAAAAAAAACAGCCTTAAATATCATCTGTCGATATTGGCCATCGGCTGACCACATTTTTTAAAAATTGGCATCAGCCTCAGAAAAAAACCATACAGTTGGCCTCTAGGTGTTGGAGTAAATAAATACATTTTTTCTAAATTCTAGGAGTTACAAAATTTTACCAGTATGGCTGTGAAATGGACATTAGGCCATAAAGACCCATTATTACTTTAGTGGCAGTTCCAAAATATTTTTTTTCTATTTTTAACTTTTCTTAAGTGATTTATCACCATTTATTTATTATAGTGTCCTCTGCATTTTACAGAGAAAATCATGGATTTTCCTGAATTTAATTTACTGATCATGTAGATGTTCACAATAGCTCAGATTAAAGTTGAGGTTTATCATATCAAAAACAGAGAAAACTGAAGAAAAAGTGACTTTTCAGCAACGATATCAATAATAGAATGTAACTCCATGGGTTTTACTTAGTGAATCAATGTTGTAGAAGATGACGGTGTTTCCATGGTAACTACAGAGCCTCTGAACGTCCAAATGGGTCATATCTGATGACCATGTAAAGATGACAAACTGCATTTTACACCAATTATTTACACGCATTGATAGGACAAATGGATCAACAGGTATTAAACAGTTTAGATCAGTAGATGCGTTTGGTTGTCGGTGGATGTTTGGGTCTTCGTGGGTTAAATTCTGTTCTAAGTAGCCTTAAAAAGTCCTTAAAAAGTCTTAAATTTAACTTGTAGAAACCTGCACGAACCCTGTTTAAGCACATTGACATCACAAATAGTGAGATAAATGCAAAATACAAGTTTACTTTTCAGTGATCACCCAGCTTTAGAAACCAACTCTTCCGTTTGTTTTAAAGACAAGTCAGGTTTGCACTTATCAGAGCATCAGTGTTGTCTGAGTGCTGAACGCTGCTGTAAAAATGGGGTCTGTCAGTCAGTTGTACTTGCTTCTTTATTGAGTGTGATCAAACTTAAGCCAAACGTCTGGAGCCAAACCTAAGCCCAGACCATTATTAAGTGTGTGTAGCACATATCTGGAGCTTGTCTGACAAAACCACCCCGTATTGGGAAATGTGGGTAGCAGTGGTTTGTGTAACATCGCTGCAGCTATAAGGCACTGATGTGACATCATGTCTTCAATTACGCCGTGATGATCGCTGGCTGACGGGGCCACTTGTCACATTTGTCAAAGCTGTAAGTGCTTCCTGCGGAGCCCCGGATGGATTGTTTTTTTGTTTTTTTTTTTGACTGAAAACGAAAATGGTTCCTTCAGGATGAATAAAGCCATACATAAAATATAAAAGAAAGGAAATTCTTTTACACATATATCATTTCTACTTCTTTTATTGTTTGGACAAAAGACACTTATTTTTTCTCACTTTTGGAAAGCTTTCAATCTCTGACCTTATTTTAAGCTTCTCTCCTCACTGAACTTTTGCTACTTTTCTTAGAAACTGAACAATGTGCCCACATTTCTCACCCACTTACACCTAAACAGGATCTGTGAAAGTATACCCTTTAACTTTTTGCGTGTGTGTGCGCGTCTCAATCCGTCAGCGTAGCAGTGCATGGGTGTGCGTTTGCTTCACAGTTTATGCATATATGTGATTTTCTATGTTATATTTGTTCCAAGGTATCAATTTGGTGAGTGGTGAGCAGGGCTTGACTTGGTGGCCAGTAATAAACTTCTATTCCAGTTCTCCCTGTGCAGTGGCCTTCACCACAGGCAACTATGTGGCTGTCCGCCCGTGCCACCACAAGCAGAGCCATACATTTGACTGGTATGAGTCACTGGACAGTTGGTGCAGCGCTCAGACAGAAAGCTGTATACCATTAAGTCCTTAGTCTTCAAAGTAGCTTTGAGTTTCAAAAGAAATTATTTTGAGGTTTTAAAATCTAATTTTAACAATCCAGTGGGATCACATTTCACAAAGTCCACCATGTTGTGCCGCCATGTTTCTACAGCAGCTCTGAAGGTCTTCCTCTTTCCATTTTAGAGCGGATAACATCTGGTACCAAAGTGCCGTCACCTATATTTGAGGTGCAGACATGAGTTAATTTACCCTTGACTATAAAAGACCAGAACTGATAAAGAAAACACTGGCTGCAATAAGGAACTTCCTTTTTTTTTTTTGTGAGGTTTTTTTGGAGGTACTCAGTTGAGATGTTACTGTTAATGGTTCTAATCTCACACACTGGATTTTTAACATCACATCAAGTGTTCGCTCCTGGAGGATTCTGTTGGGTTTCTGTAAATTGGCTTCACTACAAATTAACTGGTTCTTACCAAGACCAAACAAAAAAAAACCCAACAACTTAGATTTAGAAGTGTTAGATCATTTATCTTGTTTTAAGAGTTCATTTCTTACTCTAAGTGTTTACACATCTGTAGACATGCTTATTTCTAGATTTAACAATCTTAATTCAAGAATTCTTCTCAAGTGAAATTATCTTGCTGCATGGACAGACATCTCACTTGTTTTGAGTACCTTTTTCCTCAGATTTAGTGCTTTTATCTTTTATTGTTTTTAGACACCCCTTTTTTTTGCAGTGTTGAGACTCTGGTTTCAACCAGTTCTATATGTAAAAAGTCATGAGATCACTTTTGGTATGATTTGGCGTTATATGAATAAAATTTGATTGATCGTTGTTTTTTTTTTTACTTGTAGTTTGTTTTAACATATCATAACTTAAAAACTGAGCACCTTCCCCAACTCCCTGAGTTGTCTGTTAGCCTATTTACTGATTTCTATGTAGATTTTATTTACTCTAGAATGCTTCCGTGCCTCTCTTCTCCCTCTACAAGAACAGTGTGTGACACTATAGTTAACTAAGAAATTGAGTTAACACAGAGTGGCTTTTAGCACAGCATAGACTAGCACATTAAAGGAAGTGTAACCAGTGTATAATTGTAACAGCTGTATATGTCACCTTTTCCATAATGAAAGTAATAAAAGCAATTATTTCATATCCATTCAAGATTCAAGAAGTTTATTGTCATATACACAGCAGTACTGAGCAATGAAATTCTTACTTTGCAAGTTTCCTTCACACAATTAACACAAACAGTTAAGCTAAACTAAAATGAAATAAATGAATTAAACTGTAGAGTTAAAAAAAAATTAAACCAAACTAAAACACAATAAAGGAAATACACTGTACACTAAGCAAGGAAAAATAAATGGGTAAAAAAAAAACATGAAGCGAATACTCTGCAAAGAGTACGTATCAAGGTGCAAAAAAAAAGATAAAGAAAAATAAAGATGTTTGTTTTTTAATTTATGTTATAAAATAAAGACAAAGAAAAAATAAAGATCCAGGTTGAATCTTTAAATTAAAAAGGAGATAGAAATGGTGATAGATAATATAAACAAACAAGTGTCTCCCAACACAACGCAGAATCCAACAAACATTTAACAGACACATAAATACCACACACTGATGTTTTACTTAGTTACATGCTCTAACCCCTTATATGACATTAAAGCTTAAATATTCACATAGATTTATGTGTTTACTTGAATCTGTGCTTCAGTCTGTGTTGTGCTGAGGCCCACTGATATTAGTGAACAATTTACACACTAACACTTCTTAGTAGCTAGCTGTTATGATAACCTCCTGTGCTTTGACTTCCCGACTCAAAAAGTGACTTTATAAAAAATAGAAATACCTGTATTAAAATGTAGTAGCAATATGTTTTACAATTGTTTTACTTTCTTTGGCTTTGCTGATTTACTTGATGAAAGATATGATTGTGAAATGATCCTGGGCTATGACTATTATATTAACACACATGTAAACACTTTTCTAAGATTTATATGTTTTAATTGGATATTTTTGGTCCATATCTGTGTATCTTTTATCTGTATTCTCTTATTAGGGACTTACATTCAGATACATGTCTATCATTACATGCCTTTTCCGTGGCTTAAACTACATGCTCTTCACAAAAAAAATGTATTTATGCAGGATGTAAGGCTACATAACCATTGCATGATGGTATTTGTCTCTCTTAATCTCCCCAAAGTGGGTTATCAATCAGGTTTCTCTAATCAGAAAAGTCAAAACATCTCCCTGGATCTCATCCCGGCTTTTTCGAAAAGCCCTGTATAGCTGACAGAAAAAATGAAATATATAGGAAAAAATGCTACCTGAATCATGCCGAAAGCCAAGCTGTCTTTGGAAACAATGACACTCCTATTGGGAGGAATGATTCCACATGCGGGAATGTGCTCTCACTCTGTTTAAATGATTCCAGACATGCTCCTCTCTCTATCGGCTTTACGCGTGTGCACAGCCAGAAAGAATGCACATGAAAGAGAATTCATACGCAAAAATATACACAAGCAACAGAGATCTCCAGTCCCTCTATGCCACCATACAATCGCACAGTAAAGGTGTTTTCTTTTCTTTTTTTTTTTTTTTTTCAAGTGGTCAGGAATCCACTGAGCTCTGTTACCTTTGCAGTTTTGTTGCAGCATCACTTGCCAGTGATATGTTATGGCATAATGCATTTGGGACTAAAGAAGCCTCATTACTGCAAATGTAAATCCAGCTGCCCTGCCACCTCTGTGTTTCACTCAAAGAAGTATAAGTGCCTCAGCTGGAAAATGCAATGGATCAACGTCACTCAAAAATGTCTATAATGGTCTTTTATGTTATTGCGGGTCCACTCAGCAGCTTCCTTTACTGCACTACAGGATTTGGCATTCTTTGACAGCCAGATGTTGCACCTGGAAAAAAGACTTGCCGGTGCCAACAGCTTTTATTAAGAGCACAGTATTAGGATTAAGAATACCTGAAACAGACTGAAACTGAGGCCACAGTATCAGTAAAATGACAAATATGTTCTTTATTGTTGTTACTAAGTAGTGGTATATGTAACTAAGTACTCAGGAACTTAAGGACACATTTCAGGTACTTGGAATTAATCTGAATATTTCAGTTTCAGATGACTTTATGCTTCTCCTTCACTGTGTCTCAAAGAGAAATATTGTACTTTTCACTCCACCACATTTTTTTGGACAGCTTTAGTTTTCCGTACCCTTCTTATCCAATGAAAGCCAGTGCATCTACGTATCAATAGAAACACTTAAAGGTTAAAGCTACAGCAGGCAGGAATCAGGAATCATGATAAGGGGAGATTCCATGTTACATCTGTGATGAGCTGCAGTGTCTGCACAGTAGAAACACATCTGGACAGTTATTGGCTAATACAGCTGTCAGTCTCCTGTTTTTATGTGCCCCGCCCCCTCTGAAAAGACCCATGATGGGCCAAAATAAGGTTGTATAAGGTCTCACACTGGAGCAAAGATGTGGTACACAACTGTTGTTTCATTACTCTTAAATTACAATATTCTCACAATGACAGAATTTTTGCCTATTGAAGCTTTAAATATTCCTCTATTTAAACCAATAAACTTCTTAAAAAAAAAAAAAAAAAAAGGCAATGGCTACTGTTACAGTACTGTGGCATGAAATATCAGTCTGTCTATTGCCACAGAGTCAATCAAATGTTAGTGTTTGTACTGTGACAATAAGCAGCAAGGACATTTTGCTGCCACAGAGCCAGTCATGGACACTGTTCCATGAATCCATTGGCCTCTTGTTGCCACAGTACTGGGGTGATATATGGTGTATATGCCCTGTAAACACAACCAATAAATGATGTCAATCCGCATAAGTTTAATATTGTTGGGGCCTTTCGTCCACATGACATTGGTGTCGTCGGTGCCCTGAAACGTTATTTTTGGAGAACGGGTTCCAGAACAAAACAATCTCACAACACCACCCTGCGTCACTGTATGGATAGGTAAAACATCAGTCTGTGGAAACGATGACGCCATGGCACCACGAGACCAGAAGAAGAAAACCCCGGACGTAACCTCACGCACATGCTCACTACATTCTTCTGTGATTTTAGTGGATCCTGTGGTTCCATCTGTGTTTAGGTGTGGCATACGTATTACACTGTTCTAACCCAGTTTTCCACCTGGACGCAGTTATTTCTTGATACATGTATGGATGTGAAACTTTCAGAATTCGCAAAAGAAAAATACCACAAGCATTGTCATCTGGACGTACAGCAGCCTCCTTTTCCTGTAAC
This sequence comes from Apogon hyalosoma, assembly GCA_037367295.1. Lineage (NCBI taxonomy): Eukaryota > Metazoa > Chordata > Actinopteri > Kurtiformes > Apogonidae > Apogon > Apogon hyalosoma. The sequence goes on along the minus strand of JAPQRP010000011.1, from coordinate 30,386,311 downwards.
CGGATAGGCACATGGCGTGTGTGACGCTTATTGCCACAGTCCTGTGTCAGCAGGGGGAGAGGTCACCAGTCTACACATGATAGAACGAGGGCGCTCGACTTAAGCGGTAATACTATAAAACTGAACATGTGGATCTGCCTGTCTGTATGTCTGCTTGGGTTTGTTTGTCGACTGTCTGTCTCTGTCTGTCCACCCATCACTCTGAGGTCCACCCGGCCATTCATCCACGTCTGTCTGTACAATCGGTCCAATTTTGTCTAATTTGTCCAATTAGTTTTTGTTCACGATATTATCTGTTCACTGCTTACTTCACAATATCAGGGCTATCACAGTATTAGGAATAGGGTGGATGTGTGTCAGTCAGGAGTAATCAGTGTTTGTAAATAATTTCAATTTAAAATAAAGTTGTCCTCCAATGGGTGGGGGGGGCACCAAAAAAAAAAAAAAAGAACAAGGGCGCTGAGTGGCTCTGTGGTAATAGACAAATGAGAAGTTAGTCCCACAGTACTGTAGCAATAGCCACTTTGAGAAAAAAAAAAAAAATCTCTCGGATTTGCTGGAAAATACATTGTCACAAAATTTAAAACAGGTCTGTTTTTCCTGAGCTCGTGAGAAGTTTAGAGAAAGGTTTTTAGAGATACGTCGTTCTCATGGGACAATATATGATGCTTTGCTGCAGACGAAATTTCCAACAGCATGTGAAGAACTTTAAAACATGTGCAGCGGTAAAAATGTACTATAAACATGACTAAAACACTAACGCTGACCACTCGACTGCACTTAAGTACTTTGACAGTTCAGTAAAATATAGTAAAGGATCCACTGTTACTAATTTTCTGCTCTGGCCTATGTCTCTCAGTGTCTCTTTTCTGCAATGTTCGGAAAATACATAGAAAAAAAAAAAGTTGTGAATATACTAACAGAAAAATCATATGTTTCCTCCATCCACTTTCCAGGATCATACTTTTGATTGGCTGGTTGTAGGAGCTTGTGGAGGGACCCATAGGCACCGCAGCTTCCAACGTGGGCCAGCATCATGGAAACAAACGCTGCATCTCACTGGAGGCAGCTGCAACCAAAACCACTTCATTGGAAATCAACCAATCTGTCCACGGTGGGAGGTGATGAACATGGAAAAGCAGCGAGCTACTGCTGCTACTGCTTTTACCTTTTCCACTGCAACTGTCAGCTCAAATACATAATACAATATAAAATAGTCAAAACGGAGTGAATACATAAAAACCACTGGCTGCACAGATGAATCATTTCGATACAGGCTATCTACCAAAATTACTCATCAACCACATTTTATGGTACTTAGCTCAAGCAAAGCATTGTTACGCTGCCATCAGTGGAAGATATATGCAGGACCACATTGCGAGTGGAACAAAATGGCCCGTTCAGATTCCCAGTGTTGTGGCTGATATGGTTGCAGTACTCTATAATCTACTTCATCTGTTTTTCCATATCTTGCGCCACAGTTGTCTCTTTGGTCTTTGTTGTAGCACACAGGCGTAATCAAGGAAATAAGTCGCTGTGTTTTGCTTCGAGGTACAGCCACAAACCCCTTCCAGTGCAACAAATCAGCTTTTTTGTCTTGATTGTGCAGCATTTTATCATTTTACCACTATATTCGCTATGGTCCATTAGCCATATTCATTTGTAACACAGCACATCAAAATAAGCTAAGCTTAAATGAACACTAATCAACTGATTACAGCGCAGTAAGATGAGTGGAACGTATCAGAGCCAGGATTGTAAAAAGCACAAGTATTATTTCTAGCAATTTGATCCTTAAACTGCAACATTTTCCTCACACAGTTAGAGTTGGATAGCACGCCTCAGTGTGACTAAGCAGACAAATATGTGACACAGGGTGTGGAATTTGGAAGCCAAGTCATGATTACAATTCGTGATACTTGGAGAACGTCTTTGATGCCAGCTGAAAGCCTTGGCTTCCACTGTGACCCACATTGTTTTATTTTTTGCAAGTTTGGTTTCGTATTCTGCATTAGTTACCATGGAGGTAAGAAGGTTAAAGTAGGATTTCTGTGATAATGTAAGCATGATTCAGAAGTATCTTCAAACCAGAAATAACAAAGAAGAGCTCTTCATAAATCAGCTCTTTATTAGTTGTAATGTCATCCTTCTTCCCCTCGTTTCAGAAGACCATGTGTCAACTTATCCAGTCCTATAGTTATTTGATAAATAGTCCACATTGTACTAATTTCATCAGATAGAGGTGCAGATGTTGATTTATTAGCTGAATCCGTGTCCGTACTCTGGGTTTCATTTATTTGCGTCATTCTTTCCTCATATTTATTCATGCAATAAAAATCATGGCTATCCATTCATATGAGGGGAACAAACGTAACAAGCCAAGGCAGGTTTCTAAGGCTGATTTCAGAAGACACCTGGAACTTCAGAAAGGTTGTGGGTTTCATTCCCAGTCCTGAGTCCAGTTAATGCCAGAGACCTCTTTAAGAGCTCCTCAGTGTATGTGCCCAAACAGCTTCAAAGATTAAAAAAAAAAGAAAGAAAGAAAAAAGAACTAAAATTAGCCAAGATGCTGAGATGTAGCTCCTTGTACAGCTGGGGTCAATAAATATGCCTATATGTATTTAGATGAAGTGTTATCTTAAAAGACTGAGGTGCTGGTTGGAAAAGGAGTCTCGCCAGTGGCTGCTTTTATGACTGGAAACCCCCGCTTGTATACCCACTCATTAACATGTCAAGAGGAATATACCTGTTGCAATAAAAGTTAGCCAGCAGACATTTGCTTAGTCACTATGGCTGCGAGCACTGGCCTTCAAGTATAGCATAAACTCCGACTCCCTGAAGTATCTGGGCAGTCCTCGGCAAAGCAGTGGAAAGAGTCAACCTCTGCCTGAATGTTGAAACGTTCCCACCAACCCTGAACAACCTCACTGTTACTTTTTTTTTTTCTTCGTCTTTTACAGGCGTCATGTGAATTTTTGGCCACTGGCGGCACTAGGGAGCAATTCTTTTTTAAATGAGTGGAGTTCCTCTGGATACAAATGAGGACACGCTCGCACATACTGTTGTTGAGTTTTACAAGAAAACTGAGGAATGTAAGTCTAATAGTCACCTTCCTGTCAGATGGCCTCCATAAACGTCTTCAAAACATAGTGTATTTTGCCACGTAACTACCTATTGATTTTTGAGTAATGAGAAAGTTAGGTAGTTACTGTTAAATGCCATGGGGCGATGCTGAGCCGCTATACACTGTTATAAGCAGACGCATTGGTAGGACTTGCAAGCATCCAGGGCTTTAAAAAAATGTAAATTGTGAGAACAAATTTAGGAGTATTTCGTAAGACAGGTGGTGGTGGTGGTGGTGGGGGGGGTCATAAGACTGGGGAGGTGATAGTTTGTCATTTCTCTGTAAGAACCTTGACATACCTTACCTACCTCTCTCTCTCTCTTTGTCTCTCAAATTTCACTCAGAACACATGAGCTGTGCACAGGCCGTACGGCTGCAGGTGCCGATAATGAAGTGGACATATATTTACTCTTATGCTTATTTAAAAAAAAAAAAAAAAAAAAAAGCGATCCAGGCTACTGCCAAAACATCTGGGGTTTAAGCCCGGAATGCTCAGGTCTAACGATGCCCATGGCTATAAGTTACCTATTTTTTTTTTTCCCCCTTTTTTAATGCAGGAAATAAAACTTGACAGATGTATGCTTGCTCCACAATAAACACAGTAATGAGAAAGTTAGCTTGTTACTCGGTGATGCTGAGCCACTATTCATTGCTACACACGTTTTATCACTGGGCTTGGTGTAAACGGCTGAAACGTAACAGTGTTGATAAAGGCAGGACTCAACCTTTCAACAAAACCAAAGAACAAAAATTAAAAGCTGAATATGTAACTTTTATGGCTTTGTGGTAATGCAAAAGTTGGGTTTAGTGCAGGATGCGAGTCCTTTGTTGACATTAGCTAACTCCACTTCTAAGCTAACATCTGTCGCTATTGCCTTCATGTGGGATCACAGCCTGTACATTGATTCCCAAGTGAAGGGCTTGGATCAGTTCTTATGCTTGTGCACAAGTTCTTCAGAGCTACTCACCTACTCCTCTAATACCAGTATACAATATTTACTGATATTAGCTGAGGGATGGACCAGCTTCTTGTACAACGCAGACATAAATTTAATGTAGATGTATCCAAAGAAATGTAAAACAAATATCCATATGTTAATTCAGCTCTCTGCGCTCTTGACCAACATACTGATGAAAATCTGGAGTTGGTCCTTGAGCTCCTTCAGTGGCAGCTCACTGCTCCTAAGTTGCTAAGTGCTACTTGCTAATGCTAGCTGCTGTATGGATTTAAATGGGTAAAATGTAGAGATCAAATTTCCCGATAGTATATACCACGAGTCACCTATTAACCTTTAACCTTTCACAGGTCATGACAAATCATGACCTTGGTATTTCTAGAGAGGTGTTTAATGGAGGTCAAGTGGAGCCAAGCTTTTTTTAGAGTCAGTATTTTTAAGATATTCTCACATTGTCTTCAGTTTCAAGCCGGGGTTGTTGCCCCTTGTGTGGGTTATTCACTTGACTGTTTACTGGCAATAATTTCCTGCTAGTTTCCTGGAAATCTCATGGTGATGAAAAGACAGAGAGCCACGGTAACAGGTTTGTTCCTGATTCCAGTTTTATTCAATCCTAAGCTAATAGTCTCCTGCTGTCAGTGTCATATTGAACAGATGTGAGGATGGTGTCATTCCCCCTTTTGCTCAGCAAAATATAAATGCCGCTCTACATGTTCACATTTGTTGTTATGATGTTGCTGTGCTGCTTCATCGTGCAAAGATTCAATTTATTTTGTGATTTACTGTTTGTGTTACCATAATTCCCTGGTTGCACCCCTCTTTTACCATGTGCACACACAAGAATGATTGTAAGAATATTCCCCACAAGACAATCACTATTGTATCTTCTTCAAACCAAAACTGAGTTCCCTAAGTAAAAATTATTCTTTTTTTTTTTTTTTAATGCAGCTGATCAAATTTGACAGAGATTTATGCTTGACCACAATAAACACAGTAATGAGAAACATTCAGCGCCTGTGACTTCTCCCAGAGTGCTCTAAATCCAATAAGGTTCATAAGTTCAACTGATTGGCCTTTCAGGACATGTGTATTCATTTGCCAAGTTCTCTTTTTTATTTCTTGTTTGTCTTCTCTTGTTAGTTTTAGTGTCTCTTCTGTCTGTCTTTTTTTTTTTTTTTCATTAGTTCTGTTTTATAAGTTGATAATAAACATTTGCATTCCCTACAGCTCCACAGGCGACCAAAAACATCTAACCATCCACTCATCCTATCAATACATGTAAATAATTGTTGTAAAATGCAGTTTGTCATCTTTTCACGGCCATCAGATGTGACCCATTTGGACGTTCAGAGGCTCCGTAGTGAACGTGGAAACACCGTCATCTTCTACAACATCGATTCACCAGTAAAACCCATAGAGTTTAATCAGTGACAGTGGATGGAGACACTGTGTTTATGTTCAGTTAATGATAGATTTTACTGAAAAAGTTACTTTTTCTTCAGTTTTTTCTGTTTCTGATATTATAACCCTCAACTTTTACTGGAATTTTTTAAATATCTACATGATCAGTCAATTAAATATAGGAAAATACTTGATTATCACTAAAAAAAAATCAAAATACAGAGCAGACTATTGTAATAAGTGATGTTAAATCACTTAAGAAAGGTTAAATACAGAGCAAAATTCATTTGGGAACTGCCACAAAAGTAGCACTGGGTCTTTATGTGTTAATGGCTTTTTTTGTTTGTTTTTTATTCTAAGGATGGCTGTTTGTAAGTCTGCACATTCAGTGTCAGCCAATCTTTCTTCACTATCAGCTTTTACTGCTTAAGGTTTGAGACGGGGCTCAGGAAGACTTGGGCTCATGAAATATGAGATGCTCGAGGCATGTTTAGATTATTGCAGACCTCTCCACTTAACTCGCTATAACACTCTGTTCACCACTGGGAGGAAAAACATTCATCACACCAACTTGACAAGAAACATGAAAATAGGATGGCTTCTCTTTATCTGTGTCATTCCTCACAGAGCGCTGTGATATCGGATCCTCATTTTCTTTACTTCTAACTACATAATTGCATCCAAAATGCAGTTTACTATTTCAGACCATCTAAGGTGTTGGCAACAATCTAACCTATTATTTCTAATTACGTTTGTCTATAATTGGTGCTTGTGTTTCAACCCAGCCACCAGAATTAAATGTCGCCATTATATGTTTCTGCGAACCACATAATATCTATGTTTTTTAAACTAAAATACATTTCATAAGTACATTTCTATATATGTGTCCACATCATAGTATTCAACTGTCTGTAATAGAAATTATGTTCATACTTACATTTAATAGTTTTTCTTGGTATGTTCAGACACTGATGACACTTGGTTGGGAAAGACCAGGGCTTATTTAAACCAAACCATAATCTTTTACTGACCCCAAATAAAGAGCTTTCATAGCCTAAACCTAAAACCTTTAATGACTCAGGATGTGAACTCTAGTCTCTGGTGGGAAAGTCCTGGATTTTGGGTTGCCACGATCTGTCCCATTTACATCTTCCCCGTTGAAATAAAGACAAAATGACCAATCACATAGAGGTTATATTTAATGTTGTCAACATTTGACATGCTTGTGGTGTGCTAGCATGTCAAATGGTGACATTTTTTGGATAACTTATATTGATAGTATACCAGACTCTTAGAATGGGAAGATGTTTTATGGAAGGTGGGTCTTCATGCATAGTACACAAACCATACTATGCAGTTCTTGCTGTGGTTATTTTTATATAACTTTTTTTTTCACCAAGAAAAGCCTAATTATTTATAAGAATATCTTTTACAGTGTCCGAAGGGTTCCAGATATAAATGCATCTTTTTTTTTTCTTTTTTTTTTTTTAATGAGGCCTGGTGAAGATTAAACATCTGAATTACAGAATCTTAAAGTATCAAATGTAATTTAACATCTGGACAACAAACACTCTTGATTCAATCAAACATGTTCATTCCAAATCAGGAATCAGAATGTCTCCAGCATGTAGTTATGTGAACACAACAACAGAACACTAATTTTCCAATCTTTCTGTAACACCTTTATGGTTTATTCCCAATCCAAAGATAATATGTGCTGAATTGGTCAAATTTATATCTAGATTTGAACGTCAAGCCCAGTGAAGAATAAACCTCTTTGTCCGAGCCCTTCAGTCGGGCTCTAAATTATTCCTAAATATTTAAGACACTGTTTCATGAGCTTGTAAGTTATGACAGTTTCCTGCTGCAGGAACCAACAGAAACCACCATCATGTTTGGGCTGAATCACCCTTGGTAAAAAAAATAATAATAATAATAATAATAACTGGATGAAATCTTTCATTATGTTCCCCAGGTAAATCCCCCATTTTTATTTTATTTAATTTTTTTTTAAATTTAACCTTTATTTAACCAGGGAAAAAAAATCCCATTGAGATGAAGAACCTCTTCTTCAAGGGAGTTCTGGCCAAGAGGCAGCATGAAATACAACACACATATATACAAAAATTTACAGGACAAGATGCTGCATTAGTCTCTAGCACTTTGAGTTTGGATTTAAAAGCATTTAAGGAGTTCAATTCAGTCCGTTTCCAGTCTTTTAGCAACATATTCCATGTGGAAGGAGCAGACTAGACAAATGCCCTTTTACCCAGCTCTGTACAGGCCTATGGCACAGAGAGGAACAGCTGATCATCTGATCGCACACAATAAGAATCAACACTTCTTCTTGCTATTAAGCTACAGATATAGGAAGGCAATAATCCAAGTATTGCCTTGTAAATAATCAATGTCCCAGACTCCGAGTGGACAGGGCAGGCCATCCCACGCGGAAAAACAACTAACAGTGATGTGTCATGGCTTTAGAATTAATAAACTTCAGAGAAGCATGATAAACTGTCAACCATTTGAAGACATTTTGATGATGCATTCATAGAAAGTAGATCCCCATAATCTAACAGATAAAAAAAAAGTAGCAGTGACAAGGCACTTTTTTACATCCAAAGAAAAACACAGCTTATTTCAAAAGTAAAAGACCAATTTAAGTTAAGTTTTAACTTCTGTATTAGGTTTTCTATGTGGGGTTTGAAAGTGAGGGAGTCATCAGTCAAGACACCAAGATACTTACACACATGAACCACCTCTACGACACTTCCAAGAGTAGACACTACTATCTTTGGTACAGTTATGCCGCATTTCCACTATGTGGAACCGGCCCGACTTGACTTGAGTCGACTCAGGTACCAGGTACTATTCCTGGAGATTCCATTACAGGATACTACCGACTTTAGAGTACCTGGACGTCATAGCGATGCTGCACGTAACTTCTGAGTTTCTGATAAACTCGCTCGTTGCATGTTGCCCCGTCAAGCTCACACTGAATTTTTTCATCAGTCACCAAGGACAGAAATGTCTGAATCTCCTCAACCGACCACGGTGTTGTTTTGCGGCGTACCATCATGTGGATTGACCTACCGGTATATTTACTGTAAACTTCCATGGGTCACACATTGATAACATCATGACGCAGAGACAACTCTCTGACCAATCAGTGGTCTGTGGTGTTCACTCGTCATGTTTTAGTATCTCTTCCCCCATTTTGGAACCTCACCGGAGTAAATATCAAAAAACTAGTACCGGGTACCAGATTCCAAGTTCTTCTACGTAACAGAAATGCAAAAAGGCAGAGTCGAATTGAGTCAAGTCAAGCTGGTACCACATAGTGGAAACGCAGCCTTAGAGACTGTGCATTTTACCTGACATTCTGCAGCCTGTCGTTCATATGACTTTAACATGTCCTCAACTGAGTGTTCACCCAGGAAATTTTGGGTTTGCACAAATCCCAAGATGTGAATTCTAGAGAGCTCAACTTTGAGAGGATCTGAACGGATCGGAACCAATCCGAGTACAATGAAAATTCCAGCTTTAGGCTTTGCGTGACTTTGGACTGCGCCAGTTTTTTCTTTCAGACTTTGAAAGCCATCTGAATTTTGACCACTTAAAATTTATAGAACGAAAACACTGGTGATGTACTGAAGAAAATCTGTTTTCAGTAGGATGTATGGGTTACTGTTCACAGAGGCCACCATGTTGGGCTGCAGTTTTTTCTACACTGAACAAGCTCCCTTTTCTCTAGTTCCCATTTTACTGTTGATGTTCACCCAGCGTTAAGGAGTTACCAAATGTAATATGTCCTAATCTAAAAAGCCCAGAAGTGAAAAAACAAACACTGGCTGGAAGACGGATTTTTAGCATCCATTGAACTGGAGGGAATTCAGCTGGATGTAAAGTGCAACTCCAACACTAAATGTCACAAACTATCAAACACTGCACCTTTAAAATTACTTTAATGCTTCCACTGAAATTAAAAGACAAAGATTTCAGCTCCAAAAATAATCCAACGCAGAAATATCTTAAAATTGTAATACAACGTTGACAACTACATAGACAACTTTGTGGAGGGGACTGAATAGAATCCCCTGAGGCTGAATGGCAGCAAGACTAGAGAGATGGTGATGGACTTCAGGAAGAAGAGGACGCCTTCACAGCCACTGCAGATCAGGGGGGAGGAGGTGGAAGACTATAAATACCCGAGTGTGGTGATCAGCAACAGACTGGATTGGAAATCCAACACCGAGGTTATTTGCAAGATGGGGATGAGCAGACTCTGATCCTTCACTGCATGAAACAAGATGTTGGAGATCTTCTACCAGTCTGATGTGGCCGGTTCCAACTTCTTTGCTGCTGTGTGTTGGGGCAGGAGCATCAGAGCCAGCAACACCAACAGACAGAATCATCAAGAAGGCCGGCTCTGTAATCGGTCTAAGGCTGCACTATTTTGAGATGGTGGTGGAGAGGAGGACGCTAAAAAAGCTGTTATCCATCATGGACAATGATGAGTACCTTCCCCAACAGACTGTTAGAGCTCTGCTGTTGAAAGGACAGATACAGGAAATCTATCCCGCCTTATGCGTTTTCACTGTACAATAAACTCTCCTCTGATGTTAAAACCCTGGTCATTAACGTAATTTCCAATATACACTTTAATGTTATATACACCTGTTCCCCACTGAAATATTCCCCTTTTACTTTGCACATTACATTTCATTGTTGCACCTTAATGTTTGTCCAGATTTTTTTTTTTTACTAGTTCTGTTTTTATTCTTCTAATTAACAGGTGTCAAACATACAGTCCGTGGGCCAAAACTGGCCCACCAAAGGGTCCAATGCAGTCCGTGGGATGACTTTGTAAAAATTACATTGAAGATATCAACAATCAGTGGTGTCAGCATCAGTTTAATTCAGGTTCCACATACAGACCATTTAGATGTCAAGTGTTTCAGACCAGTAAAATATTATCATAACAAGTGGTGGCAGGCACAACAAACCCTGCCCCTCGCAAACATTTTAGCTCTTAATGGATATCTCCCTCTCAAAACATGAGACTATGGGTTTGACCTTTCAAGGTTGCTCAAGGTCAAAGGTCATGATGCCATTTTG
>JAPQRP010000011.1:30310365-30334022 GCA_037367295.1 Apogon hyalosoma | reverse complement strand
ATAGATAGATAGATAGATAGATAGATAGATAGATAGATAGATAGATAGATAGATAGATAGATAGATAGATAGAAAGATAGAGAGGTTAAACAAATGGATAAATAGAAGGCGAAGGCTTAGGAGAGTCAAGGAGAGGAGTTTAAGAACTTATTATATTAAATCAGGCATGGCTCATAATGAGATTAAAAGAAATATGCAGTGTTTTGCAAATGTCCTGCAGATTCAAATGCAATGAGCACAATCATAGTAAATTAGTTTTATAACAGTGCCAACAGTAAAGAGTAAAGAGTGAAAGCCACAGTGATTAGAGTTGTAATTAAGGTAATTAAGAGCTGAGTGGAGTGGATAAAAGCAGCATAGAACTTTAACGGTGCCTTTTGTATTTTTAATGCTGATTTCAGATCATAGCAATTTGAGAGCTTTGTTTGAGCATACATTACTCTAAATGTGTTGAATTACTGAGTAATTTGTTTATAAAAGAAAATGATCTCTTTTTGTGTGAAGGGGTTGAGACTTTTTTGCACATTACAAAGTGGTTTTACTCACACAATAGCGATGTGGTGGTGGCCTAGTCAGAAATGCAGCCCTTATCTTAAGCAGTAATTATTTCCACTTCAAGTTTAATTACCTCAGATATGTTGATTGCAAACTGCCTACTTCTATGAGGCTGCATTGTAGAAAAAAAAATCTTAGGCGGTTAATTTTCCTATACATGAAAGCAGGTTTGCAGAAGTAGATGTAAGACATGTGTTTGGTAGAGGATATGATGCATATGGGATTATAGTTTGGCATTCATTCTACCACGTCTGTGGGTATATTCTAGCACAATCAGTATCGCTTGGAGGCAGTGGAAACTTTTAAAGCGCAGCTGGCTGTGCACAGTCACACACTGTGAAAATGTGAAACATCTCTGATATCAAGTTAATCCAAAAAAGCTTTCCCAGTGTTTTCTTTGTTTAAAAACAATGCACGTCTCTAACAGTATGTTATGAATTGGAGCTAAAAATTTAAATCAGTGTTATTTTGTTCATTCTGATTGTTTTGCTCAGTTTGATTCTTTGCAGATTTGGCAGGAACACTGTGCTGAATAATGTAGTGGATAAATACTGAAAACTACAGCTGTTTAAAATGCTTGTGTATCTGTTTCAATAAATGTGGCATTTTGTTTTCCTTCATCTTTTATCCACCTTCAGCTCCATGGCAGCATATTTTTTCAAACACCTTCTTTTTTTGATTGGTACCAAAAGAGGGAAAAAAAAGCACAAATTAAACAGTGTTCTTTCATTTGGTGCTAAACTGGATCCTCTGGAGTAAGACCCTAGTTTGCTGTGATTGGTTATTTTGTTGTCAAGCGACTAATAGCACTTTGGGCATTGGTAAAGGTGGTGGGACAGCTAAATGCTCCTACAACATAAATATACAGGTCAGTTGTGGACTTGGCTTAGTCACTTGTTTAATGATTTGTCAAACTACTGCTGACGGGTAGCCTAAATAAGTTTCAAAAACCTCTCAATTATGATGTTACACCTCTAATTGAAAGCACAAATGCTTTCAGCAGGTCTCTGTAGAAAAGGGGTTTGTAGAAATTCAGAAAATAAGTCTCAATCTGGCTTTGTCTCACCAGGGTAAATCTCTAAATGATTGAAATTACTAATGAGAAACATAGCATTTTACACATTTAGAAAGTTGTGACAATGACATCTGAATATGTTTACATTAAAAAAACAAAAAAAAACACCTTTGGTCATGATGTGAAGTTTGTGTTGGAGTGCTGGGCATTGGTCATTTATTGATGTTAGCCGCTTCTGTTTCTAAGCTAACAGTAGCTAGTGTTTTGTGGTGTTAGCAATGTATAGGAGCGAAAGAAACAATATACAGCTGAAATATTGATCTGTAATATAGATTGAACATTATCAGTGGATTGGGGGGCGTGACGTCACCCATTGGTTTCTGAACTACAGTTTTGAAGCTAGTAGATTGCAATTTGGCTCTGTTGACTTTGTGGAGCCAAAAGTGACCAAATTTGGACAAAAGGGGCTGAGCTAGAGCAGCCTGAGGGGTTTTCTTACTAACTCAGTAAAATTTCATCAAACATCAAAGCATCTGGTTTAGACCAGGTCTAAAGTGTAAAGTGTCACAAGATAACTTTTGTTATGATGTGGTGTTATATGACTAAAATTTTTACTGTTTTAGTAGTCTTAGTCTTAGACCGTTTCTCAGTACACATTCTTGTCCTTCCATTGTCATGATCTCGTGAAACATCATCAGTCACTGGCCAAGTACTCTTCCATTTGAAAGTTCATGTAAACCAACAACGAGTGGAAAACCCAGATGTTGTTCTTATCTGCTAGCTTAAACCAAGGATGGACTGGTTGGTGACTCATGTAAACTTGGCTGAGAAATATCCCAAGATGCATTTCGTGCTACTTTTGAATGCTACTGTGGCTTCTGTGACTACTTAATTCAAAAATGTTTAACTGAGTAGACGACCGTCACGAGATGATGTGATATAATGTTAGAACATGAGTGAGAAATACGTCTTTATTATCATATGGGATTATACGGGATGCATTACAGTTTTGAAAAATATACAAAATGTATAAATGGCATGTAAATAGAAGTACAAATGCATTGAAATCAAATCAAGTGACATTGTGGTGATTTGAGGGAAATACGTTAGTGAGCCAATGATAGAAATACAGCAGAGACAGGGAGGAATGTTCATAAGTACGCAGTTTGTCAGGAAAAGACTGAAAGTCCAATGCAACATGTGAGTGAACTGTCGTATGGGCCTGTCAATCAAGGCCCGACATGGCAGGCATTAGAACCTTCTATTTCTAGTGCGATCTTACTCATGGAGGAAAAATTTAAAGCTGATCCAGAGGGCCAAAATAACCCAAACGAGACCAGAACGAGTCCTGAAGAAAATGACAGAGTACTTTTAGAGGAAAGTTCAGTGTAAGCGTGTGGAAAACCAGGACTTTTTGGAGCCAACTCCAGTGGCAGTAAGCAGTATTACAACTGTCAGATACTTCTGCATTGGCGTCATTTTGGAGTGGAGGTCTTTGGCCCTGCATCTGTACTGTAGAGACTCTTCCTATTGGTTTGAACTAGGCAGGGCTCAGTGAGACACCAGGTGATACCGCATACCTTCATATTCCACATCAAGCAGCCTGTTACCATATGGCTACTTTATCGCAGTAGATTACATAAGCAGGTGTCAAAGCTGGAAGTACAGGGGAGACTGAAGGCTAGAAGAAAATATGACCAGTGTGTGCTTAGTCTTGGCTCAGATTTCACAGCTGTTTAAGAGATATGCTCACTGACCAGATCTCCAAATCCCAAATTTCCCCCTTTTTTTCTGCCTTTTTTTTCTTTTAAATAAAAACCACAAGATATTTAATGAGAGCATCATCTTCCCTTTTCATTTTTTTATATTAATCCATTCTTCAGACTTTACAAAACTGGATTTTTTTTTTTTGTACCTATGTCAGCATTTGTGTTTATGTATGTATTGATCTGAATTTGCATGTATGTATACAAGCACGTGTGTGTCGGTGAGGAGCATAGACAGGCATCAAGCAGGTTTGTTTACATGTGTGTCATTACTGCATACCAAATTGTTCCAAAATGCTGTCCCTCAAGCAGGACAGTTTTTGGCAGAAGAATCTAACTCGACTCCGATGGGCTCTAAGCTTTAAAGTGAATCATTGTTTATGGCTGAGTTGGCAGGAAGAGAAACAGTCAGACTGTTTCTCATCTGCGTCAGTCACTTTTCATCCTCCGGCACCCATCACAAATGTTTTGGTTTGGGTTGAGTAATAGGAATACAATAATTAATTCATATTTGTTACTGAGAAGGTCTCAGTCATTGCATTTATACATTAATATATATTTTTTCAGAACTAACAAAGAACTTTGGTGGCTATATCCTGTTGGTGAAGGGCAGTCTGGGCACCAGAATAAAACACTGTCAGACAATTTCTGTAAACTATCTGTATACTATGCATAGTTTCTCAACGTCTGTGGCCCAGAAATACATTTGGTGTCAACATTTTTAGACACACCTATCAGTAGTGAACAATTTAAAGCAATAATTATACTTTCCCTTTTTTTATTAGTTTGAAAGACATAATAAAAAACAATTGCAATGTATTTTAAACCAGACTATCATCTTTTCCCAAACAATTTTACTATTTAAACCAGTGTAGTCAGTGAACATGCCCATAACTGTAGATTACCAGTACCAGTACTGGTACCAGTACACTTATGCCACATTTCCACTACTTGGTATCAGCTTGACTTGACTCAACTTGACTCAAGTACCAGGCACTATTCCTGGAGACCATTTCCATTGCAGGAGACTATCAACTTTAGACTACTTGGTCATCATAGCGATGCTGTGCGTAACTTCCATGACGTCTGCTCATAGAGTTGCTGATAAACTCACTCGTTGCGTGTTGCCCCGTCAAGCTCACACTGAATCTTTTCATCGGCCATCAAGGACAAAAACGTCTGAACATCCTTGAGCGACCACAGTGTCATTTCGCGGGCTGTCATCATGGATTAGCCCACCTGGAATATTTACTGTAAACTTCTGAATCAGTTTTTTTTTTTTTTTAATAATGCAGGCTGCACATTGATGATGCAGATATAACTCTGACCAATTAATAGTCTGTAGTGTTTACATGTGACATTTTAGTATCTCTTCAACCATTTTGAAACCTCGGCTGAGCAAGTACTAAAAAAGTAACACCAGGTACCAGATTCCAAGTTCTTTTACGTAATGGAAAGGCAAAAAGGCCAAGTCAGGTTGAGTTGAGTTGAGCCGGTACCACATAGTGGAAATGTGGCAATAGAATACCAGTGTTAAGTCAACCAATGAGCAGCCAGAGAAACATGTGACTGAAAAACAAAAAGTGTGGAAGGATCAACTTAGATTATTGTCTTTGTTCTAAATTATTCATGAGTATTTAGATAACATTTTTGGCAAAATATAGGTTATACATGGATATACATGGATATAAATAGTTAAATGGTGATTTTGAAACATGCAAAATAGCGTGTGATGTCATGTAGCAAGATGCCAGATGATGTCTAGTGGCTTTTCAAGCTAAATTTGCATTGATGATACTTAGCAATACTGGAATCAACTTTAAAAAGTCCACGAAGATGTGATGACTTCTGGTGCATTTTAAAACTTTTAAACCAAACCACTATCCCTTCCTAGCTCCAACCAAAATGCATTTGTTCTTAAATCCTAAAATCATACGGGGTTCAGAATGCGAACTCGTCTGTGATCGCAAATTCCTTATTTCTGTACAATGATTTTCCACCCCAACCATCTCCTGCCTACTGAGAGAGGGTCAAAAAATCACAGTGGAAGTAAAACATTTAATCATGAATAACATTAAGTATTTTGAAATCCTGATACAAAACATAGCTTTGGTTCACAAATGTTGACGTTATACTAATCCATGGGCTTGCAGAAACATTGCAGTTCATTTTTCCTGGCAAATGGGTTGTGTAGTGACAACTATCATGCCCCTCCTTCTATCACGAAAGCCAAAAGTGTCAGATTGAGCTGTACAAAGGTGAATGAAAACCTTAAAAGCTCCATATACTGTTTGTATCTGTGGACCGAGTGTCTTCTCAGTCTAGTAAAAACAACTATTTGCCTCTAGATCTTATAGTCCTAACTTGCCCCTTTATCCAACTTATTTCCCATATACTTTTGTGACATTGTACCTGTGTCTGATCCCCCACTGCGTACTTTGACAAACCTCACAATTCTGTTAACTGGTCCCAGCAGAGCCAGGGAGTAATGGACTCAAGGTGTTCCTTAAAAACTATTGCTGATGGAAATGAGCAGAGCAAAGGGGGGGGGGAAGCCAGGGAGAGCAAAAGAGAGAAGTGAAGAAAGGGCGGGCAGACAAGCAAGCAGATGGTTCAAACAGTTCAGCAGCTTTGTGAGCTACTGGCAGGCGAAATGTTTTAATATTCGAAGGGTGCAAGACATTTGTATGCCCCCAGTGCTTGAAAAGAAACTGTATCCGTGTGCTGACCACAAAGGCTGCATTTGATAAAAGCTGAGAGAAATCTGGAGAGTATTATACATTTTTCTTCTTCCCTGCTTCTTGGTTAATTGTTGTCCTTGTACAGTTTTGAAATTCCATCTGTGTATTTGTTCTTTCAAGACTTGCTTCCCTCCTGGAGTTTGGAAAAGCAAGGCTTTTAGATAAGTACATTAAGATTATGCAGCGGTGGGTGCAAAAATAAAACAAAAGGGGCTGCAGGAGTAAGTTATGGCTGTAGGAGATACTGCGAGTTTGCATTTCCAAAGCAGAAACATCTGCAGGACTAACACCTAAGAACCAGTTGATTTGTTGAGGAGCCGTGGTCGACATGGCCTTTTAGCTGGCCACATCTGGCTGCTGCAGAGGCTCCGTGTCACAGACAGGTCACTGTGACACTGTTGAAGTTGTTATCTGAACTATTTCTGGGGTAAAGTGTAGATACTATTAAAGCAGTATTCATGTCAGAGTTAACTGGATGCTTTTTTTTCCATATTGAGAGACTTTAAGTTGCTGATTTATGTCTAAATGAAATCATTAAGATGTTGCAGTACTGTCTTTTCACTTCTCTTCTATTATAAAATTGTGCTCTATCATTAAATGTGTGTATCTACAGATGGCGGCCATTTGCAGCAGTAAAGCTAGCATATTGAGTCCATTACTCCCCACATGTTAGCTTTGGGCCAACAGAAACTCTGATACGATTGTACCACATCACGTCAATCTGTCATGAATCACTCACTTCACTCAATGAACTGTTCCTGCTGCTGCTTAGCTTGGATTATTAGCCAGCTAGCAAACTATCCAGCATGGAAATCTCTACTCTGAAGGCTTCAGCTTAAGTGTGTGATTTTTGTTTCTCCAAAATTCCATAATTATCATTCAGCGTATTGTTATTCAAGTGGTCTGACAGAAAACAGGACCTCTGCACCTTCTTTTGGCTGTGTTTACAGGCCGTAACAAATCAGGGTAGATCACAGATGTACGTGTTTTCAGAGATCTAGAGGGTTAAAGTTGTGACTGACAGCTTTTAGTTACTGTTAAGATTATATTAAATACACTTCTACAGCTCATTTGTGGAGCTCATCAGAGAAGCATCTTCCTTGACTGTGATTTTAGCATTTCTTTTGCATAGCAGCATGAAACAACATCTTGTCATTATTTTTCATTTCCACCGACCTGCAGCTTTAATTACTACAGTGCATTCTATAGTGGTAACCTTTGTCATGGAATAATAATTGTAATAAGGAGCCAAAAGCCAATTACCTTTTAAGTTTAGAGCACTCATTGAAAGTCAGCTTCAGACAGGTCATTTTTAATGTCTGGGTCTATTAGCAATATCTTGTTAATGTTCATTTTCTGAATGATTTGAACAACAAACTATAAATCCTAAGTTAAGTAGAGCCCAAATCCATTTTTGCTAAATATAAAAATTATATTAAACATAAAACAAAACAAAATAAAACATTAAAAAAAAAAAAAAATCCTCCAACCAGCTGTTCTCTGTACAAAACAGAATGGACTTGTTACAGTCATCAGGAAAGAACCATATGCTGGTGTTCAACTTCAAATAAATCACTGCTGTTGAAACTTCCAAACTGTTACTGCACATAGTCCTCATCGACACACCGGTGTTGGCAGTACTGGTTTCAGGTGCTATTTGCTAACTCCACTTAGTGATTTTAAAACTTTATTATCAGATTTATTTATTTATTTTTTTTTAATTTTAGCATTTTTGTAGTTGTTCATCCTATGTCTATTATGTACTTTTTTGCTGTGGTGAGGTGTCATTTTCAAGAGACTAATGAAGGATTAAAACTAATACAACTGAATGACCGTCTGTTTTAAAGTAAGTGGTTTTAACATGGTCTAAATTGAAATGTCCTTCTATTTACCACTATGAAATATATCTAAGTAATTTAAGAGTACAAATACAATCAATCATTCATTCAACTTCTGAACTCACTTTATCTTCACTAGGGTCACTGGAGCCTATCCCAGCTACTTATGGGTGAAGGCGGGGTACACCCTGGACAAGTTGCCAGTTCATCGCAGGGCTGACAGAGAAAAAAACAGCCAGTCACTCTCACATTTATCAGTCAATCAATCAATGAAACTGTATTTCGATAGCGCCAGATTATAGCAAAAGTTACCTCATCACACTTTACATTTAGAGCTGGTCTAAACCAGACTCTTAACCCAGTTCACAGACACTAACAGAATCCTCCTGGAGTAAACACTTGGTGACAGTGGAAGGAAAAACTTTTTAACAGGCAGAAACCTGGAGCAGAACCCGACTCTGGAGGATAGTCGTCTGCCTTGACCAGGTGGGGTAAGACCCAAACTATCACCGCCGACCAAAAGCATCTGCTGATTCAAACTGTTTAATACCTGTTGATCCATTAATCTTATCAATCTATGTAAATAATTGGTGTAAAATACAGTTTGTTGTCTTTTCATGGTCATCAGATATGACCCATTTGGATGTTCAGAGGCTCCGTAGTGAACGTGGAAACACCGTCATCTTCTACAACATTGATTCACCAGTAAAACCCATGGAATTGGATCAATAACAGTGGATGGAGACACTTTGTTTTTATTCAGTTAACAATATATTTTGCTGAAAGAGTCACTTTTTCTTCAGTTTTCTCTGTTTTCTGATATAATAACCCCCAACTTTATTCCGAGCTTTTAAGAAAATAAAATATGAGAAAATACCTGAAAATTTAAAAATACCGAGGATAATATTACATTAAATTGTCCTAAATCACTTAAGAAAGGTTAAATAAAGACAAATATTAATTTGGGAACTTCCACATAAGTAGCACCAGGTCTGTATGGGTTAAAGAGAGAGAATTGAGACGTCCTTCTATTTAGCACTATGAAACAGATCTAAGTAATTTTAGAGTACAAACACTACAGAGTATAATAACAGCTATCATGTGGTTGATTGTTGCCAAGAACCCCTGTGTTGAGTGACTGTCAGCCTCTAAAATTGCGATTGAGTTACACTTATTTGTCCGGTCTGCACATGTATGTTTTTGTGTTTTACTGGCTCAAACTGCCAAATGTATGATCCAGGTGCAGCTCAACCCTCCAGCTGTTCCTGCAGTTCAAGTGACCTTCTGCACCCCACTATAGATAATAACCTCCCAACTGTATAATTAAATACTTACATGTTGTCCTCCATGTATTACTTAAAAATGTCTATTACTTGTTAGTAGTGTGGGGAGAGTTGCTGCTGAATTTGACCTATATTTCTACAGGGATTTGCAGTTTGCTATGTGTAATTTGTCTTTACTTTGATGAGAAAAACCAGATCTACAAGTTAAATGTTTTAAGTCACAGATGAATAATAATCTGTGTTTTTAAAAAAGGCCTGAGAAAGCAATATGTCTGAGTCCAAATTTCTCTATGGCCTGTTAGAGGCTAAAAACAAAGCTGGCATCCCTCATTAAACTAGCACTCTCTTAAATTCATTATGCTTTACGAGTTGTAAATCAAGTATGGTTGTAATTTTGAAAGTGTCAGACACAAACTGCAGCTCTGTTTATATCTCCAAATTAGTCCAACACAGGCAAAGTGGGAAAACCCCCATGTCTCCT
Organism: Apogon hyalosoma; assembly: GCA_037367295.1. Taxonomy (NCBI): domain Eukaryota; kingdom Metazoa; phylum Chordata; class Actinopteri; order Kurtiformes; family Apogonidae; genus Apogon; species Apogon hyalosoma. Next base: position 30,324,343 of record JAPQRP010000011.1, on the reverse strand, counting down.
GTCATCTCTTATCCGGCGCCGGCAGATGTAAGCTGCATCTGATCAAAGTTGCGTCTTGATTTCTGAGGTCGGTTAGGTTTGAGGATTGTCGATGAGGTAATGCATGGTCATAATCCGACGTTAACTTCTCACCTGATCGCAATCTCAGTCTAGCTCTATCCGTCCAAGTGGCATTCAGATGCTCCTAACAGTATATTGCCAGTGACTGTCAAAGATTTCATGGTCTGCGGCGAATGTGTAGTATTATCCAGTGTTTGGTGATTATCCATCTGCCAGTTATTTGCTTTGAATGACTTCTGTTCCGTGCTTTTGAGGGGATTTTCTTCATGAGCAGATGTCAGGGTCACCTCTCTGTGTGAAAAGCCAGCGGTGTTTGTCTGCCGATCTTGATCTCATAGTTTATAATCAGATGCAAAACGTGCATTTTTGAGGAAAAGGCAGTGGTGTATGTACTCTTATGTTCAGTCTCACAGTGAAAGAGAATGCAGCCCGTGCTTTGAAACCAGTTTGCCTGTGGGTGAAATGTAGATGGAGGGAGTGATTCACTGATGATTCCAGACACTCCACTTGTCTTTAATCAGTGTAGAGCTCATCTGTTTCACTCTGTCCTTTAATGTACCTTTTTTTATTTCCGAAATGGAGATTAGCGCTTGTCAAGGTGTGTTATATTAACACGCACGTGGACAACACACACAGACACACTGATAGATAAGCTCTAGTGCAGCCCAGACAGATGTTTCATGCAACCAACCCTGAGCAAAGCCAGGGCATTGCTCTGGATCACTCCTGGAATTCTGAGGAGGGATTTCAGCAGATACCAGAGAGATGTGCAACACAGCCCAGACAATAACATCAACTAAAGCACTGAGATGCAAAAGAAGGAGCAAATGGGAATGATGATGAAGGAGCAGGGAGTACAAGATGGACTGAATCACTGATGGCTTTATAACTGGGTGTGTGTGGTCTCTTGACAAGCCCTATATAATATTTTTGGACTGTCTGGCAACTTCACCATGTAGTTTTGTCTTCATAGTAACTTATACAGTTGATCATTTTCGTTAGGGAGCTGTTGTTATGTGAAAGTACTGAAGGTGAAGGTAAAAAAAACAGGAAGAAGTTCATAGTTTTGCAATTATTTGCATAGATGTGGACTTACCCACTGGTTTGTCAAACGTTTTGAGGCTATTGGTATTTTGGCTGTAAGCGTCATGTTATGATGTTTTTTGTTTCCTTTTTGAAGACAGAAGTCACCGTATTTTAATGAGAATGTGGAGCAGTCAAGGAGTAAGGCATGAAACTCACCAAGCTACCGCTAACTTACTAAAAACACGTCTTATTAGCAAAGCTAGTAAGATAGCTCTGATATAAGATATAAGATAGATACCAGATACTTATAAGAAAGTCCAAAAGAGTAAATGAAACCAGAGTGACTCATATCATCTCAGTAGTTCTAAAGAAAAATGAATGGGGGTCAGTTAGAGCTAGGGGTTTTTGGGGCCAGTGTCACATGGCCATCAGTATTACACTAGAGGACACTAAAACAATACCTTCAGTTTTGTCTGGATCTCAGTACTTTTTGTAATTCTTCTAGCAGCAAAAAACTTAAAAACAAACAAACAAACAAACAAAAACCCAGCAGAACAAAAGTCCAGCAGTATTTTTGCTGAAAATGAAACTATATTTTTTGTTTTTATTTGTTTTTTTAATGGGCAAGAGTTTCCCATTCCTTTGGTAGACCAGAGGTTCGTCTACACTTCAACATCTTTTCCTGCCTGTAGTTTTTACAGCTGATGCTTCAAAATGACCTGATGGCTGCATCTTGTATTTCTATAGCATGCCCACATGTATTGTTTTATAATGGAAACAGTGATCCGCAGGTGACTGATGTCAGTGTGAATGGTACACCTTATAACACAGTAGGTGAACTGCAGCTCAGTGAATATCAGTGCATTAATGAAATTTAAGTGTAGGAATATTTTATGGATGTTGTTGTCCCATAGCAGATTTACTGGTCATGTATGATGGGAGAAGTATAAGGCAGTGAACACCTAATGTGTTCCAGAGGTCTAAGCTTGTACAGATGTTGCCTCCTGTAATTTAATGCAATCTGCATGTATGTGCTTCCTCTTTAGGGGCCACCCTGCTCGCAGACTCCCTTCACCTTCACAGTGTTTTCACAATGTTCTGTATTTATTTATTACTTACCCCAGGTGGATTTTGGAGCAAACAGTCCTAGCACCATAACCCAGAGGTAGATTCAGGTCAGCTGAGGTGCTCAGATGCTTGATGGGTATAGTTATCATTCTCCACATCAATGGCATAGCAATTCCTGGTCTAGAAATTCCTCAGGAAACGATCATGGAAAAAGAGCCTTTGGCTGATGGAAGGGTTGAGAGAGGGGATCTAATTTCCTTTTCCAAAAGCTCATGAAAAACAGACAGCCTCAGATAAGTACAGACTTTGGTTATTTATCTACTGTGTACCGTCAGTCAGCCATTGCAATTTGATGTGGGCACTGTACTGTTCTCAAGCTTGCATAGTTCTTCTAAAGTCTTGATTTATTCCATACTGATATATGTAATTAATAGTCAGAGACTACCGTGTCTAGTGCCATCCGACATCTGCTTTGTTTTTTTATTGTCAGATTTTATTATCAGCCTTGGTGTAAAGTTGATGCAAAGCTGGTGCAATCAAGCTAAAACGAATAGGTGGATAGTTCATGGATATTAACATTTGGTTTCTATTTGAAATGCTGACGGGAAGAAAGAGGTGGTCAATGGGGTTTGTCTCTGAGGAATGGCAGACCGGTTCTGTCCCCGTAGAGCTATACGGTATTGTACTCAGGGTTTAGGAAGTAAAAGCCACATGCTTTTTCTGCATATTCAAGGTTTTAGTTGATTTTCTCTTGTATCATGTCCAAGACTTGGATGAGTTTGACCTGTCTTACTTCATTCATCAGTACAAAAGGATTAGCAAACGTAACAGAAAGGTTCTGGTTGTTCAATTTAGAAATTCAAAGCTAAATGTCAGTGTACATTAAGATATCACAACCTCACAACATTATGTAGCCAAGTGACTTAAATACCCCCAAGGAACAATTTAGAGATCAACTTTAAATATCAAAAAAGACAGATTCAAGGTTTGACTTTAAAGAGCTCTGCATGTGTTTTGTGATAGTTTTAGATTGTGGCTACATCTTTATTTAGCTCTTGTGAGCTATTATGTGATTTTGAGCACATTCAGCTCAAACAGGCACACAAGCAAAAATAGTCACTAATAGAAAACACAAATGAAGCCTGAACTGCTCACCTTATTGTACTGGTACGCTGCTATCCATCAAATTACTGGTGACCCATTTAGGGTTAGAGTTAGAACTGGGTGGGCCGGTAGGAAGGGTGTTGGTGTGACCTTTGGGACATGTTTAAACTGATGCATTTTGGATTATTTTTTAGCTGCATTTTAAATGCAGACACTAGAAGATGTACCCTTTCAAGTGAAGTCTAATAGAGGCATCATAGCTGTCCATGTCTTCTGTTATAACTTTAGGCTAGGGATGGGGTTCCATGAAAACAGTGGGTGTTACAAAGTTGAATGTTTACAATTACTTTGTGCTGATCCTTTAACATTTATGCACTGAAATCAAGTAAATACACGCTGGAACTCACAAGTCCCAAGCAAAAATTCAGATGCACACTAGTATTTGTAGCTCAGTTTCATGGCTAGTCGTCTTATTTTTACAGTTTTGAACATGTTTTCATTTCTTTCTCTAAATATTTCTCAAATGTGTGGAAATGTGATCACTGTGTGCTTTTTTTCCCCCAATTACAAAGACAAGGTGCTCTTTACTTGCTAATTCTCTAATTTTTTGCCCCATGTCTGTCTTTTTTTTGTTTTTATTATTTGGATATGATTTTCCAAACCAAACAGTCCAAAAGCTAACACCCATAACGTAAACCCTTCCCATTGGTTTTGGTAAAAAAAAAAAACCTTTTGCTGACTTGTTGCTTTTCTTCCCTCCTCTAGGGTGACATCCAGCAGCTGCTGATCGTGGCAGACCCCAGGGCAGCCTATGACTACTGTGAACACTACAGCCCTGACTGTGAAACCCCTAACCACCACGACACCCCCCAGGCTCAAGAACCTGAGGACGAGGTCAGTATGTGTGGAGGGTGGACGAAGGCAGACCGGGTGGGATGGAGTGACGAACAGAGATCAAGAGGGAGGAGCAGATGTCCAGAGGAAAAGACGACCTGGTAGAAAGAAGGGGAAAGAAAGTAGGGAGGTGTTTTAGAGAAAGTTGGATTGTGGAGACAAAGGGAGGGAGGAATGCGGTGGGGGGGCTAGAGATCTGGAAATTTAGGAAAAATGAAAACAGGCATTTGGAAAAAAATAATTCAGATTGGGATGCTGTTAGTTGAAGCAAGAAAGCAAAAATGGGATGAGAATAAAACTGAACAGATGGAAGTGCAGTAGTTGTGTGTGAAGGAGAGACTGTAGTAAAAGAAAGTTGGGACACTTTGAGGCAAAGGGAAAAATATTTGGCAAAGTGGGTGTGAGACCAGTTTTATTTTTTATCCATCCTCTTTATGAAGATTTTTCTTAAACACTTGTGTAAACCTACAGTAAACAATGGTTTTGACAGTGACTGCCTGGTTTTAGCTGCTGCATTTTCATACCGCCACAAATCTCAGAAATATTCTGTGCGCATTCTGTGATCTCCTTACCAACATTTCCTCCAGGCATAAGCACTTTAGCAGAGACAGTTTTATAAGAGTTTCTGTGTCTGCTTTAATCCGCCTCTTTCTCTTCTGTGTTTCACATCCTAACATATCAAAATCCATTTTAGAGTTTGAACTCATCGTCTGAAATTAGCATTTTATTGCCACTGGCTCCAAAAGATCACTTCTACTCTCTTTAGCCAGATCTTATAATTGAAATAGAGCATTTTGTGTCAGTGCCGCATTCTTCTTTTTTCATCTTCATTTTTTTGTTATTTAGTTCAAGTCTTTCGGTCGGTTGACATTTTCCTTCAGTATTTCACTAAATAACTGATGAGCTCACACTGGAAACTTTTCCCTTTTCCCTGCCACGAAGTCTGAGCCCACTTTGGAGTGGCCCCGTGATTTATATCACTAACGAGTTCTGCAGGCTCTGCCCAGACTCCCAGGGAAATTTAAGCTTTTCCTTCCCCAGCTAGACTTCCAGTACCTGGAAAAGTAGACTTCAGATCCCTGGTTCAAGAAAAACTGAAGGAGAGTCGAGCTGATTCTGTATTTGAAAATATTGGCTGTACCAGTCCCGGAAAATATTGCTTCATCATCAAGTTACTCTCAAGCGCCAAGATGAGGAGCTTGTCAGTTCTAAATAGACAACAGGGAGCATTTTGGTCCTAAGAACATTGTAAATCTGGTTTGTTCATCTAAGGTACAGCTAGACCAGGAATGTTTTCCAACATTCCAACCACATATGCTTCAGAATGTTGAAAAATTGTTTTCCTCATGCACAAATTAAAAGATTCCCTCTGTAGCACTGATCACTGTTCTGAGTAGCAATGTTTTTAAAAATTCACTGAATGATAGATAGCATGCCAGTATTTTTTAATTCAAGCCTTATATTTTTCGAGTATGGGTCATGGCCTCTCAAGATACTCCTTGACCTTAAGCACATCATCAGCCTCATGTCCACATCTGGCTTAAAAGAGGAAGAGGGAACGATGTAGGAGAAGAAAGTGGGAGCTTTTTTTATGAGCTCTTTTTCAGTATTTACACCTTTCATCCAAGTCTGTGGCGAAAGCCTTCAACTCAGCCAAACACTTCAACACCATAAATCTTTATAAATCCTTCCTGCATTCTCTGTGTTTCTCTAGATTTCCCCCTGACCCCTTTTTCTCTGTTTTCCCCTCAGTTAGTCTAGTTTGTCTGGCCAAGGCCTCTCTCCTGTGTGACCCCTCTCTATGGGCCACTGAATGGAGACTGAGCCAGAAATGCAGCAGGCTGTGGATTTTATATTATTTTTATGAGCTCAGGAACCGTCAAGGGACTAATATTTATTGTAGCAGTGATAGAGCAATGCATATCAGAGACTGGTCTGTTAACTTAATCTACCTCTTCTGCTATTTTGACAACTGAAAGAAATATAAGCATAGGGAAAAATCTCACATTTTCGATGACGGACTAATGTGGCTAAATTGCAAAGCAGCAACAAACACCACCGGATGTTGGGGAGTTAAATGCATATTTTCACATATTTTTAGCACCCTATTTATCTTCCTGCTGAAATATCTTACGATAAGATTAGTCCCGCCCTTGGACGTGACCTTTCAAATAAAGCTGGAGTGTTAGCTTAGACAAAACACAAGCAAAACATCTAGTCTGGCTCTGTCCAAAGGCAGAATTCTTGTTGTCACCCAGAGGTCACCAGGCAAGCAGCAGAGACTTCAGGAAGTCTGTGCTGTAGCCAAGTAATAGTTTGGCACTTAATCCAGTCCAAACCACAACTTGTCGTTTTACACCTAAGCTTTTGGACAATTTAAACAAACAAGATATACAGTATAGATCGTGTTAAGCAAGACAGAACCAAGTCATGTTCTCCAAGTGTCTCTCTCCACTTAAGTCTTAATGCTAAATTAAGTTAACTTATCTTCATATTTAAAGGAAAGATATTGGCCCAATCCCAATTCACCCCTTGGCCCGCCCCCTTACCCCTACCCCTCCATTTTGCATGTTCATGTGAAGGAGTAGGGGGGTCCTGATTCTCGATGAATTGGAGAGAAAGGGCTAAGGGGGAGGGCTGTTCGGCCCCGAAACAGAGATTTTTCAGGACCACACTACAAATGGAGGGCTATGAGAAATCTCCCATGATTCTGTTCGAATCATCAAGATGGAGCTAAACATAGCAAAAAAGCACAGCAGTGTGATGAAAGAAAAACACAAATGTATGGATTTTCTTTGTAAACAACTTAATAATTTGATCAACCATTTAATGCCCTTTCAGTGTGTTATAGATCGCATTTCTGCAGTTTGTGGTTGATAGCCGCAAAAAGATGCCCAAAGCCCATGGAACAGAGATGGTTACAGCTGCTGACGGCATGGTTTATTCTTTCAGAAAAATAGTTGTCTCATCTGTTTATAGTGGCATCGATGACTGCTGAGGACATAACAGGTCTCGAAGGGTTGTTTCATTTCATAGGGGAATGTTTCAACCCCTACCCCTTGCAATTCAATTTCAAGGAGTAGTGCTACGTGCAAGGGATGGGGGTAAGGGAGACGGCCAAGGGGTGAATTGGGATTGGGCCATTAAGTGTGATACATACATAAAAAGTATGACAGACATTGATGTAGTTAATAACACATTACACACTGGTCTTCCGTTAGTCTTAATCTACTATTTTGAGACCTCTAGTCTGTATTTTTGCCATCATTATCTTTTTTGAAGCCAGAAAAGACAAAAGACCAGAGCTGAGGAAGTACTAGTACTGATCATCTGAGCTAATGCTAATGCTAAAAGATACTGGCGAAATTATAAACTTCATTAAAGAATTTGGACGAAAAAGTTGGAATTTGTAATTTCTCAGCCACAACAACATTTCAGGAAGTCAAGAAATAGTTTGACATGTAACCCAGAATAAAACCACAACTGGTCAGTTTACACTTGGCTTTTGAGCAGTTTAAACAAAGAAGATATTAAGTATTACTGAAAGCACTTAAAGATGTTGTTATGCATTGACAGAACCAAGTCACACATGCTTTCCTTATCTTTTAGTATTCATTGTAGGCTAAGTTAACCTTGTCTCAATTTAAAGAATGGGCATAGACAGCATAATGGATTATAAAAGATTCAACAAATGCCACATCACACAGTGACTCAGGGGTGATGTGAGGGGTGATGGGTTTTTAGTCAACCATTTTGAAACCTCAAGTTTGCATTTTGCCATCACCATCTTTTTTTGAACCCAGAAAAGTAGAACTGAGGAAGCACATGGAGTGATCATCTAAGCTAATGCTAAAGCTATGCTATTAGCACTGGTGAAACAATAAATTGCATCAAAAACTTTGTGTAAAAAAGTTGCAATTTGTTAATTCTCAACCACAACAGCACTTCAGGAAGTCTCAGTTCCAGTCAAAAAATAGGAGCATTAGTAGGACTTTCTATTCAATAAACACAAGCTCCAGGAGTCCAAATTTGCAGGCAAGCTTTCTGTTAGTTATAAAATAATCACATTTATTACAGGGTCCAAACATATGAGACCAGCATGACTAAGGGAAAAACATGACTTCCTAAATAAGTTCAAAGGAGGTCAGTTGGAGCTCGACTCTAGTGGCCATCAGTGGGATTAAACTTTAAGATACTTGGCTTCAATTAGTGCCCTTTGATTTTTTTTTTGTTAAACTAACCTTAAAATGTTGAGTATGCATAGCCCCTTTGGTTTTATGTAATTAAAAATGCTTATTATTATGTTTCCTTTGCGGTACGATCATCTAATGTAAACATCAGCATAATCCACACAGATAGACCATGTTATAATTTAATGAAATGCTACGGAGAGCCAAGAAGAACTGCTCTGCCTAAAACACTGGAAATAGTTAACACATGTTTTTTCACACACACTAATACCCCACCCCACCCCCCATCAATACCCCAACAATGGTTTGACCCCCTGCTTCTGTATGTTCCCCATAATTTGCCAACATGCGATAAGTTGAGACAGCTGAGTTTTCCTTTTTAAAGGGCCCATTAAAGAAAGCCAGCAGCAATGTGAGCATACAAATGAAGCAGTAAAGGCCATTTTCTCTGGCATCATATTAGCTCTCCAACATCCTGCTTGAAGTAAACAAGAATTTTAATTAGCATTTGCTTGGTTACAAACATGAACCACTGAAGAGGGTCATGTGAATCATAGAGGATCTAGATGAGAGGGAGGAATGTTGCTTTCATCCATATGCAAAGTTGTACAGTTTTCCATGATGGATGGGATGTTTCTTATACTATATTTAAACATGTTATTTCCAAAATAACATGTCAGTGCAAAAATTTCAAACAATCACTGGTTTGAAATTGCTTTAAACTGTTTTGGTAATGAAAATCGTACATGCCATGTAAATCACGCACAATATGTCAATATGAGATATTGTGCTGTTCTGTTTACATGAAAGCGTCGATTCACTGATTGCACTTATTCCTTTTCCTTCACAGTACACTAACTATGACTATGGTGAGTTCTATGACTACAGTGAAGGAGAGTTAACCACTGACACTCCTCCAACTGAAGCACCCAAGACTGAGGTAACATCTCCACTAACAAACTGCAGTAGTAAATGGAAATGGTTGGGGGAAAACACTTAAAGCTTTTAATTCCTTGAATAAAAGTCTTTACTTCTTGTTTCTAACTTTTATATTTCAATTTTCAACCTTATCCCTTGTTCATTTATTTGTATTCCTTTTTTTGTTGGGGTTAGCAGGGATGACATGTTTTTGCTAATGCTAAGCTAACTTAGCATTGATGTGATAATTCTTTGGCATTGCTAGCTCCTAACAAAAAGTCTTGACAAAAATAATAGAAAGAAAATAAGCTGTAGTTGTGTATGGCAAGGCAGTATAGACAAATGAAACCCACAGCATTATTTTTATATAATTACTATTAAGCTTCCAAATTTTAAGATGTTTTCATGTTTACCTCATCTACAAACCTTTTCCTCTGAGCATTACCTGATCTAACAGTTGTGATGAAGAGTTTACATCCCAACAACTGTATCTGTATTATGTGCAATAACATTTAGTGTCATCAACTATTAAGTCTCATTTAGCTATTCATTAGAAATAGCCTGAAGTAAAGGTGCAGTTTCTGACTCTTGCAAGTGTTCATAGTTCTAAACAAACTTTGTGTTGGGGTCTGTGTTGTGCTGATAGCTGGTTGTGGTACTGACATCAGAGAATGGTAGCTAGTGTTGCACATTGTTATTGCCATGTAGGAGCAGGAGGAACAACCTGTCATCTGTGGATTGTAGTATCTGAAACAGCTGTTAGCTTAGAAATGGTTTTAGCTAACACCAACAAACCACCCAGCACAGCAGATACTACAAAACAAACACAAGCATACAAAGATGCAACAATCTGACATGTTCAACGTTTAAAACATGACAACTTCAAAGTTTACAAGTAGGGTATTTTCTTGCAGATTTTATTTTGTAGAACAAAGTGTTAAATACCTGTTTTTAAGACTTATTTCTGTAACATTCTGCTAAGAGTATATACTCTACGGGAGGTGTGTTGTAATGTGAATGTTGTAATCTGTAATACTTTGTTTTTTAACTTTTTTTGTTTGTTTGTTTTTTGCTGTTCCCTCTCTATTTTAGACAAATGTGGGTGTTGACTACTACACTGGTGAGTATGACTACACCACGGTAGATGGAAGTCAGCCTGAAACCCCCACTGAGTCTGGAGGACAAGGCCAGGTAACACAACAACACAGCAGCCTTAATAAACTCAAATATCTATTAGGTTTTTTTTTAATTATTATTATTTTTTTATGAGGTCTAAACTTGTTTTGTCACTAGACAGGCATTTGGTATTAACCCTTTAAGTGTCAAAATTACAATAATGTGACAAGCAGCATAACTGAATGAAATAGTTTTTGAAATATTGATATCAAAATTGAAAAAAAAAACAAAACTCTGGAGTCTAAAGGGTTAACAAAGTAAAAAAAAAAAAAAAAATCACTCTCATGCCTACGCTGGAAAAAATTGAAATCTTACCAAGTGTATTTTTCTCATTTCTAGTCAAAATATCCCATCACATTTAAAATAAGACATAATCAGCTTAAGAGACTTTTTCAGTGAAATATAAGAACTTATTTTTAGACAACAGATCTGGAAGATCTTATTTCAAGAAATCTTACCAAGATAATTTTCACTCGTTCCATTGGCAGATTTTTTTGCTTGAATTAAGCAAAAAAATCTTGAATTAAGCAAAAAAAAAAAATCTGCCAATGGAACAAGTGAAAATTATCTTGGTAAAATTTTTTGAAATAAGATTTTCCAGATCTATTGACTAAAAATCAGTTCTTATATCTCACTGAAAAGTTCCTCTTTAGGTGATTCTGTCTTATTTTAAGTGTGATGAGATATTTGGACTAGAAATGAGTAAAATACACTTGGTCAGATGTAGATTTTTTTCCAGCGTACTGTGAAACCAGTCTGCTTACTCTTTTTGCACTACTTTCTATCTTTTTCTCCAAGTCGATAATTTCATGTATTTTTTTGTTAAGTCTATCATCTCATCTTTTTCCAACCTGTAGAAGATAAAATGCCAACAATGGCTCACATAATATGGTGTCAGATTATCTTGTCCAGTCCCACTTTTTCCACTTTACAGTGTTGAGTGTTTTTTGGGTTTGTTTTTTTGTTTTGGTTTGGTTTGGTTTTTTTTTGTTTTTTTTTTATTAAACCAGTCTGCTTACTCTTTTTTTTTTTTGCTACTTCCTAGTTTTTTCAGTTGCCAAGTCAATAGATAATTTAATCACCACTAACTTCTGTTTTTTTTTTTTTTTTAATCTTCTTTTTCACCAAACTGATTTTCTTCCAAACTTAGCTCATTCTAGTGAAATTGACTCTTTCACAGATTGTGATTGGAGCTCCTCTTACAAAGGGTTTATCCTTAACTGATGGCAGATACATAATGTCCATTGTGCCATAACATGGTGACAAATTATCGTGTCCAGTCCCAATTTTTCCACTTTCCAAAGTGTTTTTTTGGATTTTGTTTGTTTTGTGAAACCAGTCTGCTTCCTCTTTTTGGGCTACTTCCTGTATTTTTCTCCAAGGCGATAGATAATTTAATCACCACCACTAACTTCTTTTTTTTTCTAGCTTTTTTCCAACAAATTAGTTCTGGTCTGTGAACTAATTTTCTTCCAAACTTGGCTCGTTCTAGTGAAACCGACTCTTCCACGGGTTGTGATTGGAACTCGTCTCACAAAAGACCTATCGTTAACTGACAGCAGATACATAATGAACATTGCACCGTAATGTGGTGACAAATGATCTTATCCCACTTTTTCTACTTTCCAGTGTTTTGTTTTGTTTTGTTTTTTTGTGATACCAGTCTGCTTACTCTTTTTTGTGCTACTTCCTATATTTTTTCCAAGTCGACAGATAATAAACATAATGTACATTTTGCCATAATATGGTGACAAAATATCTTGTCCAGTCCCACTTTTTCTACTTCCTATCTTTTTCTCCAAGTCAGTAGATAATTTAATCACCACCAGCATCTTCTGTTTTTTTTTTTTGTTTGTTTTTTGTTTTTTTTTTGTCATCTTCATAGTCTCTCATCTTTTTCCAGCCAGTAAAATATAAAACACCTACAATTGTTCATACCTCTGTTAGTGGGAAATTCTATTTTCTTGATTCAAAATTGGGTTCACAAACCAGAATGGCACCAGTTCCATGTTGGTGATAAAAGGGCGATTACAGCCCCTGAGTGGTTGTATGGATTTGGGAATATGCATAATGGGTCCACTTTTACAAACTCAGATACAAGAGGACTTCACTGGGCAGATTTGTAGACTCACACATTTTAGAGTTAACTTTATTTATGGAAGTAAAATAATTTATTCACATAACCAAAGACATAGGTTCCAAAATAAAACCTAAGAATTCAGTTTTAGAAAGTGTAATCCCAATTCCAGTCCCAGTTGTGGTGTTATAGAAACGCATTCGCACATGTCATTATATATTATTATAGTAAAACAGTGTGAGATGCTTTCCATAAAGTACATATGGGTTTATAAAATGATTAAATAAAATTTGATTTTAATGCTGTCATTCAGGTTGTATTATTCATTCAGAAAAAAAGACTGTTTTGTAGAAACAAAATAAATAGTGAACTTTGTAACAAATTTTCCGTCTTGTTCCGTTTATGTGATGAAATGATGTTCTGATTTATTCAATACAAACCAATCAGACCACTCATGTTTGAACGTGTTATTGCAGCAGATATTTTTTTACTTGTATTGGGGAATATCCTCCACCGCTATTCGGATTGCGAGGTTCCTGCGTTCTCATTCCACAGGCTGAATTCCACAGTGAACGTGGAAACACCGTCATCTTCTACAACACTGATTCCTCAGTAAAACCCATGTAGTTGGATCAATGACCGTGGATGCAGATGCTTGTTTTATGTTCCGTTAATGTTATATTGTGTTGCAAAAGCCACTTTCTTCTAATTTTTCACCTGATTTGCTCTAATAACTTTTGAATTTGTGTTGTGCTACTATGATCTACATGATCAGTAAATTAAATGGAAAAAATGCAGAGGATAATATTATAATGAATGGTGATAAATCACTTGGGGAAAGAAAAAATTATAATTTGGAAGTTGACAAAAATAGTTGTGGGTCTTGAAGGGTTAATGTTGGAGCTAAATTTATGTCAGCACAATGTACAATATCTATGTAAAAGGGTCAAAATTAAGAAACCAAAAGTTAACTGAACCTATTTGATACTTTATATTTTTATTTTATTAATAAAGTCTTCTGATTCTGAAAAGGAACACATGGTTGTATGTACTGAGGAAGAAATTATTGAGTACATTAACATCCAAAAACAGCAGGGTCAAAAGTTAGCAAATGTATATCGTTAATTTAAATTTACAATACTAGACTTTTTTATGGGTATTTTGGATCTTAAAGATTGCATTTTAAATTTTGTTTTGCAATGTATAAGGACAAGTGGTGCCAAGCACAACAAACCCCGCCCCTCGCAAATGTTTTAGCTCTTATTGGACATCTCCCTTTCAAAACGTGAGACTATGGGTTTCACCTTTCAAGGTCAAAGGTCATGATGTTATTTTGGAGCCTACATGTAGTTTCCTATTTGTTAGTAATAGTAACTGAGTACTTATCACACTCTTTTTGGAGTTATGACCATTTAAAATCATGTGACCTTGATTTTGACCTTTCAAGGTCACTCAAGGTCAAAGG
>JAPQRP010000011.1:30299141-30310265 GCA_037367295.1 Apogon hyalosoma | reverse complement strand
AAAAAATCTGCCAATGGAACAAGTGAAAATTATCTTGGTAAGATTTCTTGAAATAAGATTTTCAAGATATATTGTCTAAATATAAGCTCTTACATTACACTGAAAAATTACTGTAGGTGATTATGTCTTATTTTAAGTGTGATGAGATATTTTGACTAGAAAGGAGAAAAATACACTTGGTAAGATTTTGATATTTGCCGTGTAGACACTATATAGTAAGCACACATGGGTTTGAAGAATTTAAACTGTGTCATTCCCAGTTAAATAATATTATAATAATGTGAAACACTGTAATTCCAAATCATTAGAAACACATGCTAACAGATTTATATAATTGTTTGGTTTGCAACCATTTGGTCTTTTAATTTAGACATTTCCGATTTCATTATTATAATGAAATTACAAAAATTTGGACCACAGGGTTGTTTTAAAGTTGCCTATTGGGGTTTTCTCTGTGCATTAATGGCTTAATAAACAGATTTGTCTTCCTAAAATCCTGGTTTACATGAAAATTCAATAAAACTGTTTTATATTTAAAACAATTAAGCATAAACAAAAAAACCCAAAACGTATTTTCTTCTTCTTTGGAGGTTGAAACCCAGTAAGGTCTCCTAAAGATCAAACTATTTTTCTTCCTTCTTGATTTCCACGAGAAACTGCCTGCATCAAAAAGAGTCTGGATAAAGGCAGGAAAACTTTTGTCATTTAATGAACCATAACCAATGGAAAATCAGTGGACAGACGCATCCCTGCTGTTCCTGCCATATCCTGAATTTGGCAGATCCTGTCGTAATTTGTGCTAAACCATCACATAAAACACAACATAATGAAGAACATTTGGGGGTTAAACTAAAACAATACTGCTGTTTGCTCCGTCAGCCAAATGTCTACCGATTGTATTGTGATGTACCTTGAGGTGGATAACACAGCTTCAGTCAGCTTGAGACATTACATTCATTAAAAGAGACAGACTAGAGGGTTAACCACGGAAACTAAACATATGCCGCCACATATTGGATCGCTTGTCTGATTACCGAGGACCGAGATGCACAAGACAACTATTTAGACGATGTCAAAGGGTCATTCTGCCCGTAGACTTAACACAATAACAAGATACTGTTGCTGGAGGTTTTTGACAGTAATGCTGTTATACTACTATGCAATGCTTGGGCTTTATTGTTTGCATTTGCCTCCTTTTATCAAGGCTGGTAAGAACTGGTGCACATCGTTCCAAGTACAAACCCGTTAAGTCTCACATAATTATAGCTTTGGAGTTTTATATTAGGTACCCAGTTGTGAGAAATCCCATTATGAAGTGGTTGGAAAGTGGGCTAAAATCTAGAAGTTGACTGGTGGCTTAAAACTTGAAGGTTTAAGCCAACTGCATCTGCATCTCAAATACATTACCTGATTTACTACCTAAGAACATGGAAGAACTCCTCTTACATCTTCTGATTTAACATACTATTGATCTGTCCTGGTTGTTTTGGATTACACTAAGATACCATGATGTGACCAACTATTTTTGTGAGTTGGTAAAGTGCCAAGTTTTCTTTTTTTTTTTTTAGCAGACTATTTCCACTCACAAAAACAGTGCTCATAAAAAATGTGCCTGGATATGGTGCATTTGACTATGATGCTTCTCAACAAGCTAAGCAACACCTGATTTGCAAGGTGCTGCTTGTAAATCACCATGCAACTGGATATTATGTGGCCTCTGTGCCTCCTCAAGTTTTGCGTTAACACAGACAAGCCATGGTATTCCTGCCTTTGAGACACACAATTCTACAGCTTATAAAAATCATGCTTTCATTTCCATTTCTTCTCAAGCAGGAGTTCTTGAGAAAATGTTTGTGTTAAGATTTGTGGTTTATTTGACCTTAATATTTAAAATTATGGCAGCGTGCCAACGTGTGAGGGTCAGGCTTTAATTTTACAGCATGAACATATTTTAACATTGTGTTTATATGTAACATGGCTTGGCAAACATATTACAACTTCAACATGATTAACTGTTAAAATTAATAATGGTGCTTTGTTAAACAAACATATGAGGAGTTTCCCATATGTTGAATTTTGGATGCTATGCACAACTAAATTGAAAATTCCTTTGGGATATTTAATTTAGTTGACATTCAATCATTTTGGCTGGTGTTAAATAAAATGCTAAATACTGTGATTTATGTTATAAAACATGTGAAAATTGATTTTCACATGGTTGCCTTTCACTAACCAAACCTCCATGTTCCTCCCATTCTTAACACCCTGTGCTGCCTCTTTACGATGCCTGGATTGATCCCAGACCTACGAAGAAGAAATAGTGGATGATTACATCACGGGTGTGGAACAGGTCGGGGCAGACCCCACTGTTGCTGTGGAAACTGCTGCCCCAGTGGACCCCAAAGAGAAGGTGGATCCTGCCACTGAAATCCATGAGTTTAAGGAATATGACTTGAACAATTATGACAACAAAGAGTTTGTAGAGAAGGCGTACGAATACGGCAATTATGACGATTATGGCACCACCGATGGAAAGCCTACATCCGCAACTTACGAGGAAGAGTTTGGACCTGGTGTTCCAGCGGAGACAGACATCAGAGAGAGCAGCGTAAGTGGATGTGTGGTGGGGAGTAACATCAGGAGGGGGATGTTATTGAGGTTGTGGTCAGGAATGTGGAAAGATGGAGAAGATGCTGGTGGCATTTGTTTGATGGTGTTTGCGGTGCCTTTTTGTTTGTTGTTTTGAATGGTATCGGGTTATAGCTGGAAGCATTCTGCACACATGAGCCAAACACACACCGGTGAGCACAAACACACACCTTCTCTTCCAGATAAACAGATGTCAACCCAGCTGTCAGTGCAGGCACACCCTCCATAACCTCATGACCTCAGTGACCTCTGCTGTTTATTAAAGACAGGCTCCTCTTGAGTTATCCCTCCAATGATCTGTCACAAACCTAATAAAACTACCTCTTGGAATTTATTTTTTTCATCAAATCCATTTAGACCATTGCTAAAACCAGAGAGAAATATCTGCTGAGGCTATGTCTGTCATGGCAAGAATCCAGCTCCCTTCCTTGCCTCAAGATCCAGATACTCAGAGGCAGGAAGTGACATGGCCCCCGTATGGATGTTGGCTTGAGATCTGTCTGCTTTGGGTTAATCTCTACCACTGTATTAGTATTTTTTATTCTACAATTTTAGGACACTAAAGCCTTCTTCATGACATTCCCAAAAAGAGTTTCCTCTTCAGGATAAGCTGTACAATTTAGCGGTTGGTGAACACACTGCTGTAGGTGGTTGGTGAATTCTTCTCATATGAAGTCATTGTATGGATAGTGTCAGGTAACGACCCCTGCATTTGTGAACAGTTGGGGTCTTTTTTTTTTCCCAGTCACTGGCTTAATAAATAGGAGTCAGACCAAAGTTTAAATTATACCTTTATGTAGAATTATTCTTGAGGTTTGTTTTTCCAGCAGGCAGAAAAAAAAAATCATCTTTTTGCTTCATAAGCTACCTTAATCCTTTTATACATGCAGAAGACTAGTCAGCACTTTAAAAACCTTTTCTAGCAGTTTTGTTAGTGTTTTCAGTAATCTGTGTGAAAACTGTTAAGGAGTAATATACATTAGGGCACGGAATGTGATGTTTGTTGGAACCACTTTTCTATTAAACTAGAGATGCTGTACTTTAAAGATAACTTTACCTGTTTTTTCAAATGTCTGTAGGTTGGTGGAAGTTACCTGGGAGAAAAAGGAGAGAAGGGTGAACCTGCTGTCATTGAGCCAGTAAGTAAAATGTGAATATCTGCACCTAAATTCCAGGTAAACCAAACTGTATAGTCAAAAATAAATGGGAGATGATCTATCTGTAAGTCAATCCTCAGCTAACCCTAGATAAGCTAACTGCTAACAGTCAAAAATTGGCTACCTGGATACCTAAAGAAAGGTTTAGGCTTAGGATCTTTGTGGTTGTCCATCATCTGCTAGCTAACACTTAACTATCTAATGGTAGTCTAACAAATGGAAAAATGCTAATATTAACTTAGTAGCATTAGCTGGCAATTGAGCTAGTAAGTAAAATATGTCTGTTAGTATCAGTATCTATCTATCTATCTATCTATCTATCTATCTATCTATCTATCTATCTATCTATCTATCTATCTATCTATCTAGCTAGCTAGCTAGCTAGCTAGCTAGCTAGCTGTCCGTCCGTCCATCCTTTGCTACCTGGCAAACATTAAAAAGGCTAACATTAGCTTACTAGCTAGCTGAAGTGTTTTACTTAGCACAACCAAAAGAGTAACATGTTTCAAACTAAAGCTCAAATTACACTTTACAGTTTAATATAATAATGTACAACAGCAGAAAAAGGTCCTAAACCATATTTTCTCACTTTTTTGCTAGGAACATTCTGTAATGTTTTAATGCATTCTACAGAGCAGCTATCTCTCATTTCTTTTTCAGTCCACGTGATTTTTTTTTTTTTTTTTGGTTTTGTTTGTTTATTTACTCAAGTGTTGAGATTTTCTTCCCTACTGATGATATATTTCATCTTTGGCCTAATTGCTACAGAGAAAACAACCACTGTCTACACAAAATACTGCAGTACATATGTTCTTTCAAGAACCATCCTATACAATTTACCACTAGGCTAAACATCGACTGAAATAGCAGCTGCAGTTAAAGTCTCCCCTCCCATACCATCTTTGCCGCCATGGCTTCTCATCCAAATCTTTGGCCACACACACACACACACACACACATTATAGAAAACTGCATCAGTATTGTTAGTCTCTTTAGTTTGTAGCAGCAAGTAAACTAAACCCCAAACCCAAATCACTGACTGGCTCTCATTCTTCATTGCCTGTGGATTTATAGGCTGCCCTATAATGCTACTGTATCCTCTTTTTACTTTTCCAGGGGATGCTTATAGAAGGACCCCAAGGAGCCCCCGGCCAAGCAGTGAGTATCACGTTCTCCAACACTCCTGTCTGCCTTTCACAGATGGAGAACAGCTAAAGAGGGAAAAAATGTCTTTATGGAAAGAGCGTCAGCCCTGATCGCCAGTGAAGCTTGAGCTGGGAGAGACAGTGAAAGTGTGCATGTGTGCATGCAAGTGTGTACATAAGAGTCTGTGTGTGCGTGAATGCAGGAAATAGGGGAAAAGGGGGTGGGGGGCTATATTATTTTGAGGCTTATTTCTTTTTGAACCCATGTCTGTACTTCTGTCTATGTTGGCCTATGCATGTGAAGTGCTGGATAGACTGAATGTGGTGGGAACGTTGGTTAGCAGTGGTAATTTAGGATATTATATGCTAAAGTATATATATATATATATAGGTTTATGTATATATATATATGTGTGTGTGTGTGTGTGTGTGTGTGTGTGTGTGTGTGCGTGCGTGTGCGTGTGTGTGTGTGTGTGTGTGTGGTTTCAGGGTCTTCCTGGTACCCCAGGATTGCAGGGTCCCCCAGGTCCCCCAGGAGATCCTGGTGAGAGGGTAAGTGAAGGCTGAGAGCTGATCACAGCTGTTTCTGGGAAACTCTGTTACCTGTTCTTTGCTCATCATGAACCTTGAATTTTATTGTTGTACCTCTAAGAGTAAATTACAAAAACAGAAGCACACCAATAATCAAACGTCAATCATCAAACATTCCAAATATGTTACAAAAAAACTATTTCTCACATATTTTCCATCCTAATTGAAACAAATATAATGAAATACCATCTTTACCCACAGCCATTTATCTTACTTTTGGAATTATGAGAGACAGCACACATATATTTAAACACGCCTGCTGTCTTCTCTTTTATTGGAAAGCTGCAAAGTACAGTCTCAATGCCATGGAATGAATAATAAAATTGGGCACAGCTTGCTCCTGCAGCACTAGGGGGATTAGTAAAGAGTGGTGCAGACAAATGAGATATGCCCATAAATTGTCAATATACCAACAATGAAAGTAGTGAGTCACAGCTGTGATGGTATGAAGTTAAAGGAGTTTGTTGTTGAATCTGTTGATGGCTAAACTTTCTCAAACCTATTTTCCCAGAGCTGTGGGATCCTACTCATTTATTTGATAGATTGGATGACGCAGAATACGTGCCTGTCCTTCCCAGAAAGATGAATCTCAGCTTGTTTTCCCAAAAGTAGAACCTTTCCTCCTCATCCACCCCCACCCTTCTTTCATCGCCTGTTTAGCACATCAGTTCTGTGTCTAGATTTTAACCCTTAAATCACCACTGCCCAGAAGAGTAAAATACAATAACCAGAGTTTCCTTTTCCAGTATAACCAGCAAACCTCTCCAGTACAAAGGCTTATTGTTCCACTCGGCCAGTGTCATCACAAAATATTTGGTTAATGCAATGTCTCTACCCCTTCTTTTTCATTTCCTCCCATGAGAAAAAGCCCTGGTGCTGATTGACAGGCATATTAAAAGCGACTCAGTTGTGTAGTTTTGTGGTTTTCCTTTACGTAGTATCCGACTGGACTCAACGTTTGATCGCCCCTTTTCTCCTTCTGCCTTGCTCTGGGACTCCTCTTTCCCAATCATGTAGGGCTGTCATTAACACTAGATGCCGCTACTATAACAGCAGTGGATGGAGAGTATTTACCACCTTTGGGAAAAGACAGATGGGAACACATGGCATCTATTTGAGCCAGCAGCCTGGAATTGTTGCACGTGACATGACTGATGAAGGCATTTTGCCTTCTGTTAGTGGAGCTTAGGCTTGATCTTGATTATTTGGATTTGTTTTTGTCTTTATTTAATCAAAATCTAGTCTCTATTTTAATTAAAATGTATGAGCAGCCATATTTATACACATTGAGTCAGTCTGTCAGTAAGAAAAACATACTATGATTTTTTTAGAACCCAGATATCAATCACAGGAAGTACTCATTTGGAATTATTCTGCCATCGCTGATTCATGCAGCATTCTCCTCCCACCTTACTACAACCTCCAGTCTCACCTTCCTCCTTTTACCTTCCCTTCCTCTTGTGCTTAGTGCCACCCAAGTGGAGTGTGATTCATTAAACAAAATCCAAAGGAGTTAAACAGTCCAGAGAAAAACAGTGAATTAAGCCAAGTCTACATGCTGCCACAGTGCAGACAAATTGTGGATATTTGCCAAACTAGTATCCAGACAAAAGAAGCATTTTTTTGGTAATTTATTTAAAAGTAAAATAAGTGATACTGTCTTGAACTACAGGAAGAGAGAAGGGGATTAACATGCACAAAGAACCCTGCACATTAAAGTACACAGTATTTGACTCAACCACTCACTTATCAGATATGTCTATGTTCTGTCGCATTGAATGACCCTCTGTCTTTAAAGTTGTAAAACACTAAGTCATGCTTTTATTTTAAAGCTTCTTTTTTTAATGTGGAAAGTTTTACATCTAGTACAAAAGGTCTGACAGGAAATCTAATATTCACCAGTTCAAGAATGCAATGAAACTTGACTTTGGAAAACTACAAAGACTGAAATCAGAAGGCCGTCTGAGGGTTTAAGGCCATCTGCATTGTTTTAAACCTTATTTTTTCATTTAAAACTGTATGGACACCATTTCCAATTTTCTTTTTCTTCTTTTGTGTTACTAATGTAATTGGTTTTGAGTTAGTAAATAACCTTTGTATGATCGTGGAATATTTTGAAAGGAAAAAACTGTAATCACTTTCAGTTAAACTAGGATAGGCATATTATCATGGTTATAAACATACTATACTAAATTTCGCATGATAATATTCTAACATTAGTTTACCTTAAAGGACATCTGACTGCATGTTCAGGTACACTGTATGGACAAGGATGCAAAATACAGCTGTTGGCTGACAAAGCACAGCTTCAAACTGACAATGAACAGCTGACCCTGACAAACAGCAGCTGTAGCTCATGTTAATGTTCAGATGGACAAAGTAAAGTATAGATGGGTGAAAGTTAAGTCAAGTTTGACAACATTGAGATAAGCCTAATACATAAAAAATTATAACATTTTTGTAGTAATGCATTGCTGGTGCCATTAGCCAGATGATTTCTCTTTTTTCCAGAAAATGTATTTCAGAAAAAGGGGCTTATTTTCAGAGCTCAGGATTTGTGTTTTTCTTTTACTTCATATAAAAGATAAGATATAAATAATTATATGAATATAGAATTAGAATTCAAATAAATATAAGGAAATCATAAGTAAATAAGTGAACTTTATTTTTGTTAGATTCATTTTAGATGATGTTTTACTCAGTGTCATTACAGCCTCACATTTTTAGTTCTCTTATGTATTTGTGGGTTTCTTGCAGGCAATGCTTAATGAAAATACATGCCTTGTCTTTGCCCATGATTTTCCTCAGTGGGATTAGTCAATTATCTGTTGGGCATATGCAACAGCAGTACAGACTGCACAGTACCTTCTTACTGAATGTATTGTTACAGATAACAAAGGTTTGCTGTGTGCAGATTAGTCACTCACCCTCTGCTCTGTTACTTTTTCTGCTCTTTTGTTAGTGTTATCAGTTTTTTTTTTCTTGTTTTCAATTTGCAGTCCACCCGGAGGGCATTATAGACAAAGAAGTTAAATTAATATTTTATCTCATGAAAGTATGAATGGGTTGCCTAATTACATCATAAATGGGTTGCCTAATAGCATTAAATAAATTACCTTTATTTCTAATAATATTGTGTAGTCAGGGCTGGAAGCTGATTATCCAGTAACTTACCTCGAGGATGTTGAATCATTGTTAGGTTGTATTATATTGCATGTACAGAATGGGTTGTAACATTTCTATTTTGAGAAGTAGCAACTTTCTCCTCTGACTCTCCAGGGTCCTGCTGGTCGTCCTGGTCTTCCTGGTTCTGATGGTGTCCCTGGGCCTCCAGGTACCATTCTGATGCTTCCAGTAAGTCCTGCCGCTGACCCACCAGGCTGTCTGTGTATCTGTCTGTATGTCTTCCCTCATACTGTGCACCTTTCATCTCAAGCACTAGCCTGTGACCTGACTTCATTTAATACGTTTACCTCATAGCATCACTAGTAGGCCAAAGCATCTCGATCGTATTTTCTTTGGGTTACAAATCACTTACCTTGTAAATGTCAGCCGGTGCGATGGAGTGGAACCAGTGACGGAGGCCTTGAAAGGCCTGGTGACACATATTTGTGTGCGTGTGGGTGGATGTGGGGATGTGAGGGAAAGCCTGTAGTTGTGTGTTAGTTTTCCAGTTTGCGTGTGTTTGTGTGTGTGCGTGTGTGTGTGTAGGTGTATGTGCGTGTGTGTAGGTGTGTGCGTGTGTGTGTGCGTGTATGTGCGTGTGTGTAGGTGTGTGTGTGTGTGTGTGTGCGTGTGTGTGTGTGTGTGTAGGTGTGTGTGTGCGTGCGTGCGTGTGTGTGTGTATGTGGCATGGTGACAGCTTTACAAGTTTAACTAAACACAGCAGAGGTTTGAATACACTCACTAGGGGAGGCCATTTGAGGTCTCACTGTGTAAAACAGGACAAGTCAGTTTGTTTTTAATTGTTTGTCTTTTGTTTTTGTGGCTGACAGTTCCGTGCAGGCGGGGAGGCTCACAAAGGACCTGTGGTTACAGCCCAGGAGGCTCAAGCTCAGGCCATCCTCTCACAAGCCAGGGTAAGTATGAGTATGAGAAAAATGTTTTTTTTCAGATTCTTTGTGTATGTACTTAACGCCAGCCTAATGCAGTTAATATCTAAAGGAGTGATTCTGTTTATATCCCCGAAAATGAGTTTTGGGGATATAATGGTTTTACCCTGAACGCCGCCACCACCGGATATCCTTCGAATGAATGTGATTACTAGGACAGATTTGATTGAATTTCTCATCCCTTGAAAACCAACATAGGGGACCCCTAGTGGAGTATTATAAGTCATCCAAATGGGGGTGCTTTAGTTGAAACTCAGTTTTTTGGACACAAATCAAGCAATAATAGGCCAATTGAGATCAAATTTGGTTCATATTGATTGTCTTACAAATGTCCATTTTCTGGCTGCCATCCAGAGTTCATATGCTGTCATTTTCATTCACTAGGTGGTGTTTTGTGGGGAAAAAAATGTTCTCTGACCATTATTCTGTCACTATCAGGTTGATGTAGCTCAAATTGAGTTCATATTGATTGTTTAATTATTATTGTGGATAGATTTATATATAGCAGCAGATTGGGGAGACATACCCTTGCTGTCAGCCCCTGACAGCGTAAGCCACATTAATAGAATATTCTGTGGTCCAAAAGACTTTTTCTACAGACTACAGTCAGTATGACTGTTCACATGATCCACATATCCTATAAGTAGTCTTAATTCCAAAATATGGACCTGGAACTCAGGTTGTATATAATGTTAGCCACAGCAGATGTTCACACCACGCAGGGGTCTCACTAACCATAAAGCTGTTGAGAAACCGGGTTAAATGTGTGGCTTTAGGCAAGGTGTGATACAGCAGAACACATGGAGATCATTACATGTTGCAAAAACTCTGAAAATTCACACATTCACAGCATTCTATGGGGCTGGAAGTTTGACAAGTCTGGTGTTAGGTCATGTCTAGAAAGCACTTGTTACTAAGAGAGAGAGTTTTAAGTTCTTAAAAATGTGACTAGATCAGACTCTTTTAAAGGTGGAGTAACTCATTTTTATTTCATACACTTTTTGTTAAATTCAGTGCATATCTTCACACAGTCTGGACACTGCCTCTAATATGTGGTTATAGTAATAAAAGTCTGGTGTTTGTTAACATCCTGGCTTCTTAAATGAGAAAAAAGCGAAATGGCTTGGACTAATCCACACACTTTTGTTCTGGCCAATCAGCCACAGGGGACATTCATCCATGAATTTAGGGTCAGACCCTCTGAAGGAGCCCTGAACGGAGGGATCTGTTAATTTGTCCTCTGAGTTCACATATCAACAGTCTTTATGAGGAACGGCCTACTCCACCTTTAACCCTTTATATGGCACTCAGTGAAATGCTCGCAAATTCAGAATTTCAACCGTAGTGTGTCATTGGACATTGTCATCTACCTCCTTGTTAGTTGCCTGACAAAAGTCTCCCTCCTCTTGCCATAAAACATCTGAGCAGCACTTGCTAAAAAGTAAACACATGCAATAAAACAACTGTTAT
>JAPQRP010000011.1:30238296-30248870 GCA_037367295.1 Apogon hyalosoma | reverse complement strand
CATTTTAGGTAATCAGCTTGAAGTTTGGACATATTTTCAGTATGGACTACAACCACTGCTGCTGATAAACAGTTATGTCGTACTCAGAGAAATGTTCGTCAGAAGTCTTGACCTTATATGTGCAAATGTCGTGATTTAACTAGTCATAAAACATAACAAATTAAGCAAGAATTTAAACGGGTTGTAGAAATCCACTTGATTTTTGCCAAAATGAATATATAGATAGCTTTGCAGCACCTGGAGGGTTAAAATTCACACTTTTTGAACTATTAGGGTCCAAATACACAAATAGTATATACACAATAGTCCTGAGTATTAGGGTTAAAGTCAAAATAGTCACTTTAAAATGACTAAAATAGGGCCTCTCAGTATAGTATATGATGGCTTTGTTTCATTTTATTGCTGTATTCATGCAAATGTTGCATTTTACTGCTGAACTGTTTTATATAATGCTTGAATGATGATTCAACAAACTATAATCTGAAAAGTAACTAAAGCTGTCAGACGACAGTGTAATGTTTGACACTAAGGCACAGGTGTCAAACGTACAGTCTGCGGGCCAAAACCGGCCCTCCAAAGGGTTCCATCTGGCCCCAGGATGACTCTGCAAAGACATTGACAGTCAAGTTGTATTGATCACAAAGCTAAATTCTATATTTTCAGTGCCAGACACATGTTACAATTTTTTTTGTGTATTTGTAGATCCACTGTGATCTGTAAGTTGTAATGCACATGTGTCAATGATAAACAGAAGCATGATATGGCTAAAATTGCAATTATTTTTCTTAATAAATTCCAGGTTGTTCATGGAAGTTCAGGTTATTCACATTTTTTTTACTTGTAAATGTAATACGTTTTTGTTCTAAAACAAAAAGAAAAATTTAGGGTTGTCATGTTATACTATTATTTTACCAGTTTTACTTGAAGTCAAAGTGAATTTATGTGGCCCCTGAACTGAAATGAGGTTGACATCCCTGCGCTAAGATACAGTGGCACTCAAGTAGTACAAGTACCCATATGTATATGTAATGAACAATAAGTACAAAAAGAAAATAATACTTAATTAAAAAAAAGAACAGTTAATGAATGTCCATATACTGCGCCTCTATAAAAAATCCTGACAAGAACTAATCAAATACTTCAGACGTTTTACGTGAAAATCATTGATGCTTTATTTATTTTTCCATTCTTTCTACCCACATGCTTTATTACTGTGACTGAGGTCCCAGTCAAAACGTGATATAAATTAGCCTTCAGTGCCAGTACAGAGGTACAGTAAATCAACAAAATGGACCGAAACTACACATACGTGATTGCAATGATCGATAGCCGTGTCATTTAGGTTTTATAGTAACTTATCATTACCGCTGCTCTCCACCCACCTATTGATTATGCATGCTTCATCACCAGAGTTAAACTAACACAACAAATGATAACCGCAATTATGCAGATACACAATAAATAACAATAGCAGGTGAGCGCTCCTTCATTTTCATCGCAGATACACCTTCCCAGGTTGTATTCAAACTGTTTTTAGTCAAGCATGATTGAATCCCAAAACTGAATAATTCGCATCGCCTGTGCCGTCCCCTTTGTTTCCACTTTACCGCGGACGTAGATGGATGGAGCTCCCACCCTGTAATTTACACAGGCTGATTATACTCAAGCCTCCCATACCCTTTAATTACAATAGGTGTCCTTTTTGACTAATTGTGTGTTTACGCTCAGGGGCTGCGGTTGTATTAATGCATCCTAAAGCCCACTTTTCAGTACACATCATCTGTAAGTACCTGTTAATGAGCAGCAAAAATGTATTTATGCCCCTGCCAGTGCATTCTCTAATGTGCAGTTTTGTCTCAAACGCTACCTCGTATGACCCTCGTCTTTGTTCTGAAGAATATTTGTCTTCTTCATCTTCTCAGGGGTTGCCTGGACCTCCTGGTGAGAAAGGAGAGAATGGAGACGTCGGAGCAATGGTAAGTTTTAGCTCCTTCTATGACTTTTTCTATCGACATGTAATGGGTGTTCCAGATCAAAGGGTCTAAAAATGAATGACTGGACTTTGTTCTAATGGACAAAAACTCTAATTGGTCTTTAAAAAAAGTCAACATTTATCAACAAGATTTATTGTCGACAACAAATCCAAGAACATTCATATATAAGTATATATGTACAAATATGTACATGTACCAAATGGATGTTTTGCATTTTTCCTCAAAAGACAAATACAATCATAACAGGTTTTTGTTGTTGTATAGTTACATTTGTTAGTATGGGTGCAGTGATTTAAGCCCTTTGATATGATGTGGGTGTTTCTGTGAAACTGGTCCCTAATAACAGGACTTGGGGCAAAAAAGTCAAACAAGATGTAGACTGTTATGAAGCAAGTTTGGAAGCACTTTGGGTCTATTTTAAAAATACTGTAAATACTTACTGAGATAAAGAGAAACTATTTTTCAGATAAAACACATTTTTATATTATTTAGCATTATTTTTATCCAAAAATCCACATGTAACACAGTCAAAAGGACACAAAAATTATGCGCTGCTATTTTTTAAAATACCTCTTTATTCTCTCAGAGGTACGTTTTGGGAATTGAACTAATTATGCAAGACAGAGTCTTTCACAAAAATGACCACTGTTGCAAAATAATTTGCAATTTATATGTATTTAAATGGGCAGGTTCTGTATGTAACACGAGTGGACACGATGCATTACACACGAAACCTGGAATGAGACTGCCAATTCATGAAACACCCACATGTCTGGATTAGAAAAACCACTAGGATCATCAAATTTAATACAATGTCTTTATTTTTAGCACTATATAATACTATTTTAAGCAGTTTTCTCAAGATCAAGTGCACTGACACCTAGGTAGCTTTTCATGTCTCAATTTTGGTCCTATTTTTATTAAAATATTTTATTAAAAATTCATTAATTTTGGGATGGCTCAGAGCAAGAGTATATTTTTTTTGCATTTATCTGAGGTCATCATTAGGTACATCCTGGGAGGAGATATGTCTAAATTTCTCTTTTATTATTGGGTCTAAAAAGCTGGCAAAGTGCCAGATACCAAAATGTACCCAGTTTCATAGAAGCACCCATGTGTCAAAAGAACAATGTCCAGTAAGGCTTGACATACTGTATAAAAGGGACTCTAATGGGTCTGGCCTATCTGTTGAAAACATGTTGAAAATGACAGTTTGCTCACACTGAAGTATTCATTACATTTTCCATATAACGCTGGTCTATGCTTGTTCTCTCTGATGTATGTAAAAGTATGTGCTATATATACTGTATACAGTGTGTTTAAGTGCCTGGAGTTATATTTGGATTCACTGTTAAATATAGCACACACTTAGTTTGCATCCCATAAAGCCTGTACACAGAAACTCTGATTATATACTAACATGTGTTTTTGTTCAAAGGGTCCACCTGGTCCTCCTGGCCCCAGAGGTCCTCAAGGTCCTAGTGGAGCCAGTGTAAGTGTTACCATTTGTCTTATCTGTATCTTTGAGACGTTGGTCATTTTTATGATGGAGCAAAATGTGCACATCTTTTACGTGGACACTGTCCTTCATCCACAGGGAGCCCAAGGTCCTCCTGGTGGTATTGGTCCGATGGGAGGTGTCGGTGAGAAGGTAAGAACCAGACACATCCAGAGGACTGTGGTTTAAATACTTTTCATCTCCTTGAAATTAAGTCTATTCACTTTCTCGGGTTACATTTTCATTCAAAAAAGTTCCTCTGCATGTTTGTGATTTTGAAGGACATGTTTTTTTTGTTTTGTTTTTGCTAAATATAGCTCTGAAGGTTTTGTTTAGGAAAACAAATGCATTTTTGAATCCAAAAGCATAGAGATTGCAGCAGACACTCATTAACCAGTTTAAACTTTTAAATGTTTACCAAGGCTGATACCATACAAATAAACATTTTCACTGTGATACTACAGGGAGAAACTGGAGAGGCTGGCAACCCGGGATCGCCTGGAGAGCCTGGTATCGGAGTAAGTACAGCACCATGCCAGATCTACTTCTCTTTCCTGCAGAAGACTGCATTTTTTGGTTTAAAAAGCAAGAGAACTGACCATTTATCCTTGTGTAAACATTACTTTGCATGCACAGGAATGAGCATGAACACAGCGTGTCCCTCCCTCATGTAATTATGACTGTTTAAACAATCTGTCTGTGAATATCCCCGAGTGCAGCTAATTAAGTTATGTTTATTATCTGACACTTCAGCTGAAGGGGCTGTTCCACCTCCTTTGCCATTACATTACTGTGGGCTAAAGTGTCGTGATGCTACCAACCCAAGGGCTTTTTAGCAGATAATTATCTCAGCCACAACTTTGGTGGTGTCATTAATCTAACCTCTCCTGTATTGGGCCACTAACAGAAGTAGGAACCATTGCAACGTTACTCAATGTGACATAACGGTACAGTTACATCAAAATCCAACGTGCACTTCATCATTTTATATTTCTAAAAAAGACAGTTTCTCCTCAGCTGTTATTAGTTTCTGTGGGCATTGCCTGAGTTGCTCCTCATAAAAATGGGTTTCATAAAGTGTCCATGCTGCCCACAAAATGCCAGTTCAGTTTACCTCCCAGTGGAATAAATAAAGTCTTCACACATCCTGATGTTGAATATCTCAGATCAGAGCTGAGCCATTGATCCAGGTTTGAGCATAAGACATTCATTTTGTAGACCAGGGAGGCCCGGCTTAGTTCTGGGTACGGGGGCCGGTCACCCTCCTTGGGTCCATCAGTTCTTATTGACGTCTGCTGCAGTTGTGCATCTGTTTACAGTGACAGATAGACCCAGTGTTGCGTGTCACATTGAAGTCAATTTTAAAGGTGCCACAGTGGCATCGACTAAAGAAGCGCTGTGCTCTAATGGGCCAGTTAACGATTCTGGGCTTGTAATTACCGGTGCGCCTCCACTGCTGAGTCACAGCCTCCACTTCTAGGGCTGTTAGCAGAGCACAAATGATATAGTGGTGATAAGACTGTTTACTCAAATAATGTGATGGTTTTAAAATGAAACTGAGTGAGAGCCAGTCATCTGAGCAATAACCTAGAGCAGGTGTGGCAAACATAAGGCCCGCGGGCCAAAAACGGCCCACTAAATAGTCTAATTCGGCCTGCAGGATAAATTTCAGACATTAGATTAGATTAGATTTTATTGATCCCACAATGAGGAAATTCAACAGTTAAGGCAGCAACAGAATACAGTACAAAAAAAAGAAAAATTGAACATGAATAAAGACAGTGTAAAAAACAATATAAAATAATAATAGTAATAAATACTATACAGACAATATACATATATTCAACATATTGGACCATTCACACATACAGCTCAATGTAATATCAAGTAAAATAATAACATAATAACCTATAGAAAATGGCAACTCCAAATTTTCTTTTTGGTCTAATGTAAAAAAAAAAAAAAAGGATAACTACATTATGAAAATATTTATATTTACAATCTATCATGTCTGACTAACCCGAACAAATATGTGAAACCTGAAATTTCTTAGGAAAAGTTAGTGCAATTTTAACAATATTATGCCTGTTACAAATATTGTCTGCATTTGTAGATTGACTGTGATCTGTAAATTGTGTTAATAATAAGCAGCAACATAATATTGTTGAAATTACACTTATTATTTTTTTATGTATTTCAGGGTGTACATGGTTGTTGAGGTTATTCACATTTTCATAAAGTAATTTAACTTTCATGCTGAAACAAAGAGAAAAATGTATTATTTATAGGTTGTTATGCTTATTATTTTACTGGTCTGGCCCATTTGAGATAACATTGGGCTGAATGTGGCCCCTGAACTAAAATGAGTTTGACACTCCTGATCTAGAGGCTGCTGCTGATTTCCTTTCCAAGTTAAAGGCATTGAAATTAATTGATTCAAAGACACACTGCGATGAGGATATCAAAATGAAATTGTGAAGATGTTTCATTTTTGTAATGTTTATGTATTGAGGTGCACAGATACTGGAGACAGGATGATGCAGCTCCGTTTGTTGTTGTCAAACATTTCAAAATGAGAGTTCGTGTTTTTTGGACTGCTCAGATGAAATGTTTAGAAGTAACCTTTTTGCTGTTTTTGTTTGTTCTGTTGTTTAAGCTGACATGTATTTATATTCCTTTATTCAGATATATTAAGACAATAAAGGACATATGTGCATAGTATTGAAACCACAAAAAAGAAAATGAAGAAAACACTCTTAGGCTAACTGTCTTAAAGTTTTCTTAAATAATCTTTTGTTCTACACAAAAGTGTTGAAGACAAAGGGTAGTCAAGATACTTTCCCATTGGTTTGTAGAAAATGTTTAATATCAGACGTTTTTGTTTTTATTAATGCTGTTTACCAATGTCCAATATACTCTAGACAAATGCACATGTATGGTCATTATAACCTTTGTGTAACAGCAAACCTGATGGGGGGCCGAGGATGTTTTTACACAATACTAACACACAAAAGTCCAAGAGACATTGACATAAGTGAATCCCAATCCAATGTGAGGCAGTGAAGATTCACACTTCTATCCTTAGCGTCACTTTAAGGTCATCAGTGCATGTTTTGGTGGATGGAAAGGGCTATGAAATGTGACCCAAATGTCATATACCAGTATAGAAAACTTCACATCTGACAATACATTCATAACACAGAACCTGTTTGTGTCAGTCCATTACTGAGTAGTAATAATAGAATACAATGCTCACAATGGAAATTAGTCCTGAATATACTGAACCATATACTACCAAATAAACGCTTTTTCCTTTTATTTTGAACTGTTACATGTGATCATGTCACCCTTACAGGTCACCCTTGTAAAGGAGATCTCGATCTCAATAGGGTTTTATCTGGTTAAATAAAGGTTACATTTTTAAAGAAAAAAAAATCATATCATGCAGCTCTGGAGTGGCATTTGACTTGTGTTTTATCATATCACACTGTTCACTTTGATGGCCCCTCTGTGGTCACTCACAGTGACAAGCCTGTGATGTCTTCCTCTTTTTTTTTCTTTAAAGGGCGCCAGAGGAGAGACTGGTGAGAAGGGAGAAACCGGCCCACCCGGGGCTGCCGGACCACCCGGCGGTCGTGGACCCTCTGGAGATGACGGTCCCAAGGGTAACCCTGTATGTCACCTGCACACGCACACGCACACACACACACAAACACACACACATCGACATGACTGATGCATTATTAGAGCTGTCAGTGACAGCATCTCTGTGTCACATTTCTGAGCCGAGCCGTCTGCGCTCAGAGCTGTTGTTGACACTGTCACATGTCTGAATCAGCCTCCATCCACTCAATATTTCTGTATTTCTGCAGGGTCCTGTTGGCTTCCCAGGAGATCCTGGCCCCCCTGGTGAGCCTGGTGCTGCTGTAAGTGCTGCCTTTAACCTTTATTGACTCTGTATATGTGGATTTATAGTACATTTAACCACTGATGAATCAGCTCTATATTACTATAAAGCCACATACTTTAAGGCTTTGTTTTCCTCTTTTCTTTGTGTAGGCATTTTTCTGTTGCATTTTCTGTCCTAAATTATATCTGTACCAAATTTGTGGTGCAAATAGTGTCAATATCACTGTATTTAATAGCTCTGTGTTTCACGAGTCATTTGTGTTTGTTCCTTAGGGCATTGATGGTCTACCAGGTGACAAAGGAGATGATGGAGAGGCCGGGCAACCTGTAAGTCTCACATATTTTTTAGATTTTTTTTTGGGCTGAATTCACTTGTGAAGTAATTTGTGATCCAAAAATTCAACTTCAGGGCAATTTTCTGCATTTTTTTGCAATGAGGAAAATGTCGGACATCTCTGAAAAGCCACATTAAACAAAACTGAGTATTGCTGAAATGTATCACGCCTACAGTGAGTCAAGTGTAGCTACGATATGATGAGGGTTTAGGCTGAAGGAGAATGAAAACAGAGAACTATAGATGTTGCTAATCCATTTCGTGCAAATGGATAACACCTTCTACAAATGTAAAATGTCTCATTATGTGACACAGAACTCTTCATATTTCATGAAGTGTTCTCTATGCTATTATTCAGGGCCCTCCAGGTCCATCCGGCGAAGCTGGAGTACCAGGACCTCCCGGCAAACGGGTGAGTACATATCAAAAAGTGCTGTGTGAAAGAATACTTGTTTCAGTCTCTTGAGATATTCTCTATTTTTACACTCACAAAGGTGTGACAGTGTGTAATCTATTCACTGCTGCAGGTTGGCATACATTTATTATACGTGTAGATTTTTAATCATTATACACATGCGTGACAGGCAATTACTTTCATTCATTCAAACCCATGCCTAGAATAGTGGGTAAGTGCAGATAAAGATTTTTCTGTAAGAGAATATTGACATATTGGGAGTTTGACTGACAGTAATGTGAAAGCAGTAGGAGCGCTGCTACTGCTAATGTCAAAGAAATTATGTTGTCACTTCTGGCACCGGATGCCCTTTCTGTCACATCAGCCTTTGAGCTCAGATGACTTAATTTTACTAGTGTTGCGTTTTTACATTCCCTTCCATTTACTGTAATAATGTTTTACAGTTAGCAGTAAAGCATGCAATTAATGTGCTGTGTGAAAAACTTGCACAATATTGCAAGACAGATTAGCAACTGAGCCATAACTTCTGTAAAGATTATAATCAGTTTAGCCCAACCCTTGTGCTGCAGAGCTTTGAAAATGTAGTCATGTGAACACAATGTCCATCAAACTCCAACTTATCATATTGACATGTAGAGATAGGGAACAGAAAATGCTGATGCTGCCTTTTTACTCTCCAGCCAGTCACACTGCCAAAAAAAAAGCCAACTAGAAAGAAGTCAAATATTCTTAACCAAATTATCTTATATAAATATTGCATATTTTGCATGGCTAAATTTCTTAAAGCTATGTTGAGTCTAGTCACAGTTAAAGCATTATATACCCCATGTGAATAGAAATACTGAGACACATCACACCTACAGCTTCTAGAATTTTCCATTCCTGTTGATCAAGACAAAAATGTTCATGTCAATAATTATCATGATGAATGTGCAGTCAATACATCTTTTAAGTTTTACAGGTTGATTTTTCTTCTCGGGTATGAGTTGAAGAAACCATATGGTTACATGTGGTTTCAAAATATTTATAGTCAAAACATGGCAAATATTTCCAAAATCTAGAGGTACAACATTGCAGGTTATTGAGCTCAATGATGAGGCATGGTGGCATCTTGCTGCCAATAATGCTACAGCTCCTTTGATAAACAGGGTGCATACTCACCTGCATGTTTTCTTTACACCTCTGTGACTTGAAATCCAATGCAGACTTAGAAAGCTGATTATACATTTTGGATATGCTGCTAATAGTAAGCACTTTTTTCAGACCAGAATTTGTATTCCAGGCAAAAGTATCCAGGTGACAGAGGCTACAGAACAAATTAGACCCCAGTTTCATGTCCATATTAATGGACTGCGATATGATTTTTCTCATCCCTCACCACAGTAATTTGACTCTTTCCTAATATCTCTTCCAAATTGACTCAGGTTTTTCTGTGCACTGATGTGTAACGCTCGACTGCACACATGCATGCACGAGTGCACGCATATGTGCCGACTCGCAAGCGCTAACACACATCCACACTAATGCACATCCACAGATGCCAGGGCTCATAACCTACATTGAAGACTGGTAGCTTTTGTTTGGTCTATTTGATTATGTTTTTTAATGGCAAGTGACATCTTCACTTAGATGGTTTTGACCAGAGGCGATTTAGTGAAAATTTTGATGCGCTTTTAACTCAGTATGTTTAGAATGTAGGGCAATTCGCTTGTCCTGACATAGCAGGGCCCTGCATAACACTGTGGTTCACAGGACTCAAGGTCAGAGGACATCAGCTGAACCATTAGTATGTACATGAAACTGCAGCCTGATAATTATCTCATTCTTTCTTTTAGAGAATAATTATCTGTTTTGTGCATCCCACTAGGTTCCTATATAACAAAAGTCCAAATCTAATTATGTTCTGTTCTAAAAGTACTGCTGCCTGCATCATGTTGGCTACAAAAGATAATGAAAATAAATGCCGCTGTGAGGGGATACAAACCCCATGTTTAAACAAAAGGCCCATCCCTTGATTAACACAACATTTCATTGTTTCTTAAGCTTAATTTACCAAAATGTGATTACTTCTATCAGTCTGTCAGTCATGGGTTATGTTGTTCACACGTCTACCATGAGAACACGACTACATGCCATCAAGTTGCTGTTTATTTCAACAGACTTCACAATAAACATAAATTAGTTGCTTGTATGAGATGAGAAGTACACATGAAGCCTGTTCTTGTACATAACTGCATCATTATTTTCACAAGGGATATTTGCTAGTGTTTTTAACAGTGTCTGTAAGGTGTAAAAATATTATTATTATTATTGTTATTATTATTATTTGTTGTAGTTGTAGTAGTCATAGTAGTAGTAGTAGTAGTAGTAATACTCATGGATGGTTTTGTTAATGTGTTTATTCATTTGGAACCCTGACAGCGG
>JAPQRP010000011.1:30216880-30232115 GCA_037367295.1 Apogon hyalosoma | reverse complement strand
TATTTTTTTATTTATTTTATTTTTTTTTATTTATTTATTTTTGCATCTTTTATGCATGGATACTTTTACTAGCACTTTATTCTGTTGCTGCCTCAATCGTTGAATTTCCCCGTTGTGGGATCAATAAACGTAATCTAATTTAATCTAATCTAATCTAATGAGCCTATTCCAATGCCCGAAGCAAAAACAAAAATCAAAAAATAAAGTACAATACCTGAAGACTCTGTTTCAGGTCAACAGTGGTGTGTCAGATGTGCTGTGTCTAACTTCTCCGGTCCACGTCTTCAGGGTCCACCTGGCGACATCGTCCAGCCGCTGCCCATCCAGCAGGTTGCCAGGAAGACCAGGCGTCAGGCAGAGATGCAGGGAGATGCTCCGCTGGCTGACTACGGCGTGGACGGAGTGGGCCCGGAGGGAATGGAGGACGTCTTCGGATCCCTGAACAACCTCAAACAGGACATTGAGCGCATGAAGTTCCCCATGGGCACCCAGGACAATCCTGCCAGAACCTGCAACGACCTGCACCTCAGCCAACCAGACTACCCAGATGGTACGACAGATCAGGACGAACACACTATGCATCTATTCTAGGCAAAGTTAGCATAGTCTCACATTTTTCACAAGTTGATTTTTTTTTTGTTTTGTTTTCAGTTTTATACAGCATGAATTAGTTGTTAAAAAGTTGGGTTTTGTTAATTTACTTTGCATTAATTTATTTGTCAGGGTCGAGGAAACAACAATGCATTAAATTGCATTTTAAAAGCAGAGTTGACTTAGAACAGATACAGATGAACAACAGTCCACAAACCCTATAGTCCATAAACATATCTAAAAAAAAAAAAAAAAAACAGTGGTGGCTGGTGAAATTATTTTTTGGTGACGCAGTATGCAAATCAGTTTTCAGATGCACTATAACCACATATCACCACTAGGATACGCCAAAGCACAGGCACCACTATTTTAAAATATTAAATTAAAATAAAAATACACAGTATGTGTTTTGTCGTTTATTTTTATGTGGAAATTTCACCTGTCTTCCTTCAAACGTGCACATTTTTCCATGTTAAAGTCAGACGTGTCCCTGACAAGTGTCTTTTCCACTGATTGCAGTGCATTTAGACCAGAGCTGAAGGTAGTACAGGTAGATCACATGGCATTAAAAAAATAGAAGTTAGTTTAGGGGCTAAATAACAATGTTATTACCGCACTTGCCAGGATTCAAACCCCGAACTCAAATGAATTAAATTAAATTGGTGTTTTCATCGCTTATATTACCGCTTTTGGCAACACAATCAGGAAGCTGATCTGTTATTGGGTCTAATCGTGTAATGTGCAAGTGCAAACGACAGTCCACACTCAACCTGTTGGCAATCTGTAAATGTGAGCAGTAGCGTAATATTCAATTGGTTGTTATTAGCATTTACTTGTACTTTTACTTTCATTACTTAAGTGCATTTAATTGTAGATTACTTGACATTAAGTACAGTAAATACTAGATATTAAAGACTTTAACTTGAGTAGCATTTCAGTCAGTGACTTGAATTTCTACCAAAGTCATTTTTCGGTAGAGTACCCTTACATCCACTCAAATGTGACTTTCCAGTACATTATACAACACTGCGTTTACTCCTGTGGGCGGTGCTTGGGCTCTTCCATCTCTTGTATGGGAGGGGATCTACTGCACACAAGCCATTTATAACAAGTCTATTATGGTATAAGGAGTGCTTCGGGTACAGAATTTTCCACCCCAAACAGGAAACACATCACTTGACCGCTCACTAAACGACCAAAAACACTTTTAAAACTACACATGAATGAAGATTATACTCCGTACTCAATGGCTATATCATGTAGAGCTTGTTTATTTAAATATTTGTGTTTTTGTAAAATTATTTTATGTGATTCCTTTCGTCTTCTTTTTCATGTGAGACAGGTAGGGTGGCGCTCTAGTGCTACAAGCCCTATTTATGCTACAGTCACTGGAATAAAGGCCGATTCTTTTATCACATGCCACATTGTGAAGTTAATTTTTCAGGAGAAACTCTATGACCTTTGACCTTTCTCTGTCTCAACAACATAATCCTGAGATGAGTCAAAAGAAAAAGGAAGCATTGCCCTTCGCTCTCACTAATCTTCGGTACCTATAGATACATAACATTATAAACATAACATCCACTCTAATCAAACATACGTGTATAAGAGAAACTCAGTAAATAGTAAGAAATCGTTTCTAAGGTAAGTGAAGACATGTGAATACAGCTCATTGTGTGCTTTGACTTGATGTTACATCAAGTATTTTAAGTGTGTTGTAGAGTTTGCGACTCAAGTTCAAACCTATGACTGTGATCCTCAATACTTCAGTGGATAGTGAACGTACTTGTCTGATTCTCAAGGCTGTGTTTTTTTTTTTTTGTTTTGTTTTTTTTTCCTCTCAGGTGAATACTGGATTGATCCAAACCAGGGCTGCATAGGAGACTCTATCAAAGTATTCTGTAACTTCACAGCAGGGGGAGAGACGTGCATCTACCCTGATAAGAAATCCACAGGAGTAAGGAACAAGAACTACTGTGATCTTGAATATATAATATGAGACATTAATCAGTTGTTCAAAGGGCTTTCTGTTTAACATTGATTTACATATTTGTGTCTTTTTTTTTTTTTTGTAGGTTAGAATATCTAACTGGCCCAAGGAGTCCCCAGGTTCATGGTTCAGTGAATTTAAACGCGGTAAAATTGTAAGTAAATCTGCATTTTTTTGTACTTTTTCCTACTCATTTTACATGCATATTTATTCTATCCAGTATATGTAATGCCTGTTTTATTTATTGCTGCTGCCTGCTGAGTCAACTGCGTCGAATTTCATTTTTGATGCAAAGTCGGCGATGACAAATACAGTCTATGTCGACTTATTTTTTTATTTTCTAGGTGACAGTTGTTCTACTTTATAGGAACTCCTGTACTTGTTACCTACTTCCCTTCTCTCGTACACTTGGTACTTTTTCTTAATTCACCTTGATCTCTGTAACCTTAATCTGTTATTTATTTCCCTCATTCTTGTATCCCTTTATTTACCCACCCTGCTGTTTTTTCATTCCTTTGTGTTGAATATCCAAACCAGTCCAAGGTCTCATGGTTCAGTAAACATGGTGATACTGCCTCCCCTCCCCTCTCTTCACTTTGTCTTTCTTTGTCCCCAGCTGAACTATGTTGACTTGCAAGAAAACACCATCAATTCAGTGCAGATGACCTTCCTGAAGCTGCTGAGCTCCTCGGCGCGGCAGAACTTCACCTACATATGCCATCAGTCTGTGGCCTGGTACGACGCCAAGGCTGACAACTATGACAAGGCGCTGCGCTTCCTGGGCTCTAATGATGAGGAGATGTCCTACGACAATAATCCCTTCATCAAGCCGCTGATGGATGGCTGCTCGGTAAACGTTCACATTCCAAGTTTTGCAATAACTTTTACTTTTTCTTAAATCCACTGAAATCCCCACAAATATTTATTATGTTGTAGAGAAATGCCATGCAACAAAGAACAGTATATGCAGCACAGAAGAGGAATAATAGGAGTAGACAGCGTCAACCAGACAGGAGTCAATCATCTTTCTTTTCATCTTTCTATTGATTTTTAGAATTTTTGACGATTTTTTTTTAAATATTAAAAAAAATTGCCTTTGCTTATAATGGGCCATATTATGATGGTTTATAATATGGAAATGGTTAGAGATATTAATATAGTTACTATTGAGTACTGATAGGAAGTCATATATGGACTTTCATTTGGGCCCATGACCTCTGACCTTGAATGACCTTGAAGAGTCAACATCCAATGTCTAGTTTTCTACAGTCTTCTTCAAAACTACTGGTTGGATTAATTTAAAATTGTATATGTAGCTTCCTTGGGACAATGTCTACAAAATCTGTTCACAGTTTTAAGATATTTAAATTTTTGAATTTTTGATTAATTTTTGAAATATAAAAAATGTGCCTTTACTTATAATGGTCCATATTTTAATCACTTATAGCATGAAAATGATTACAGATATCAATATAGTTACCACTGAGCACTGATAGGATGTCAGATATATGTACTTTCATTTGGGTCCATGACCTTTGACCTTAAGTGACCTTGAAGGGTCAAACTCAAGGTCATCAATCTCTAGATTTCAACAATCTTCTTTTCCAAAATTACTGGTCTGATTAATTTTTAGAAAATGATGTAGCTTCCTTTGGACACTCTACAACATTTGTTCACAGTTTTGAGAAATGTTGATTTGTGAATTTATGACAGACTTTTGAAATATAAAAATTTGCCTTCACTTATAATGGTCCTTATTTTGGTGGCTTATAAATTATAAATGGTTACAGATATCAATATAGTTACTATTGAGCACTGATGGGAAGTCATATTTGGACTTTCATTTCTCTCTAACTCTAACACATTCCTCTTCACTCTAACATAGCAGCAGAACCTGACAACCTCACAAATTCAAGTTTGATTCTTTATAGAATGTGCCAGTGAGATACAGGGCCTATTTTCCATTTTAGAATAAATCAAGACATTATTCACCTGAAAAACTAAATAAAAAACAAATCTTGTCAATTTCTCATGATAGAAATGAAAAAAACTATGTTTTCCCTCCTAAATGTAAATTAAAAAGAAAGATATGAATAAAAATGAAAATTACAAGCAACTGAGCTTTTCTGTCATGAAAACAAATTATAAATCTTCAGCAGATTTGAGACTAGCAGTGAGCCTGTTTACATGCACACTAATACTCCAGTCATTATCCAGTTTTTGGAGTTGTCAGATTATTTAAGTGACCCTGTAAACAGGATAATCTGTTATGTTTTGGAAGTTACGCAGTCAAACGTGAGCAGAAGACAATAACAGCAAGTTTAAATCTACCATCACTATGTACATATGAACTCTGAGAGAAAGCCTAAATGGACTAGAGCGTCTAAACCAGGGTTTATTGAGTATCACATTTCTTAAGTGCATGTAGACACGTCAAATCTGATTATTACAATTATCCGATTACTCCCAGTTATCTGCCTTTCATGGTCATGTAAACAGGCTCAGTGACCCATGGGTAAATTTACTGAAAAGCTTTGGCAAGAAGTAATCAAATATAATAATCTGAACAAAACTGAGAAATTATTAAGATGGTGGACTGACGACTCGGATTTTATACCAACAGACATGATAATAGATTGAAAAAGAGCCTTCCTCTTACTGCACATACAACTAGGAACAATGAAAACTTAAGAACTAGCTACAGTTTAGAAAATCAGGAGTTTAGCAGATATCTGCGAATGAGAAACAGATGCTGAAATATTAAGAAGAGGCTTAGAGAACACGAGCAACCCTATTTCCTTATCTTTATTTGTTGTACATGTCTGTCATCTGTAGTAAAAAGTTAGCTTTTCTATATTTCAGTAGTTTTAGTAGTACTTTAGTAGCATATGTATACTAAAGATTTTATCCTGCAGCTTTTTGCACATGCCTACATTTTTCAGTATTTTGTGTGATATTTTTATACTTTTTTTGTTTGTTTTTTTTTCCCAGTGTTTTGCTGCTAAACAGAACAGAGCCACTAAATGCTCCTGTGACAGTGACACGAAAGATCTATTCTATTCTATTGTATTTTAAAGACATTCCTACTGGCTTATATTGTAACTAAAATATTAACACTTATTACATGGTTACATCAAGGATCCCAAGAAAATAACACTGTCAGTGTGAAGGAGAGATGGGAAAAAGTGTTGTATGAATTCAGGGCTCAAAGTCCTCAATGCATCACCAACAGCAGATAAATACTTGATTAGTATTCAACTACTAGCAAGAAAAAACACTCTGACTAGGAAATGGTTAAATGCAATATGAGAAATCTATGTAATGAAAAGAATAAGTGTTTCCTTGAACTGAAGAATAATG
Source organism: Apogon hyalosoma (assembly GCA_037367295.1). NCBI lineage: Eukaryota > Metazoa > Chordata > Actinopteri > Kurtiformes > Apogonidae > Apogon > Apogon hyalosoma. Next base: position 30,226,174 of record JAPQRP010000011.1, on the reverse strand, counting down.
AGAGAGGGGAAATCAAGGATAACACAACTTCCACTTGTCTTATTTATATTATAAAAGGAGAGTGGACTCTGTCTATGTGTCTCAGGCATTACACAAAATCTGGAAAGAGCTCACTACTACTACTACTACTGCAGTTTGGCATACTTATGTATTTTTGGTCAAGGAACATACTAGTGAAAACCGCAAGTTGATAGGACCAATATTTTGTGAGTTATTAGTAATTTTGGAATACAATAGCCTTGCCCAGAATCATAGAATTGAAATGTGTTACCTAGCAACAGATAAGCAATAGGACCACATTGCCGTGGTGTCAAATTTCATGTGCAGAAACAGACATCCCAGCTGAGAGGTTATTCAACTGAAAATGCCAGTGGAATTTACCAAGAAAGTAAAGGAGTGAACTGGATCAGAGGATCTAGAACCCGTGGGGAACCACAGGTCAACGCACTAGTAGATCATAAATAACTGTGCTTGTTAGTGTAGCTGTTAAATAAATGTGAACCACAACAGTAAACAGGAGGTGGACATTATCCCAGTACACTTTTCTTATTGTCTTTAACCCCAGGTCAGTTTTGTACCAGTTCCACTGAATGTACAAAAGCAAAAACTAAATAAAGAATATGACCCAAGAATATTCTTTCACCCTGAAGTTTACAGTTAATTCAACTCTTAACCACACAAAGATATGCAATTATACAATGTACAGACCAACAAAATAGAAGAGTGGCAAACCTGTACAATGTCTAACTTTTGTTGTTATTTGACTAAATAATAAATAGTTCCAAAGCAAAAAAAATATCTAAACATTCAATGTTAAGGTCAAAGAAGAGGGAAAACAAAAGCTCTCTTTCATATTTGTTACAGAGTTCTCTGATGGGAATGTATCTTGAGATCGATTTACTGAGTAAGAAAGATAAATACTGTTAAAACAGGCTTAATAATCTTATAGTCTACCATTATGTCATATGTTATTAAAACAAGGCCCTTTTTCAGATAGACCATCATAGCATTTTATATCAACATGCATATGTTGAAAACAGGACATTCTAATATCACGTGGGAAAACTGTTTTTCCTCCACTTTCATTTTCACACGTTATCTTTAGAACAGTGTCTGTTGTGTTAATTTGTGCTAACACATTTAGTGTGTTAACCCTGTAAGCACCAAAGCTGCAATACTGAAACAACCACCGTAACTGAATGAAACAGCTTTTTGAAATCCTGATATCAAAATTGAATATTAGAAAAAAAAAACTTTACTGCCTAAAAGGTTAATATTTCCAAGACATGGACTGATTCACACAAGAAGTGTGGATATATGTAATATTAACACATTATGTGCTATCTTTGGTTATATACAGTGGGTTCTAAAAACATGCCTAATAGTTACAGCAGTAGCAGTATTCATTAATGACGTGCATAAACAATTTGTGTCAATTCTACACATTAAAGTTGTAGTTGTAGAGTATGTTAGAATAAGGCATATGTTACAGATGACCAATATGTTACAGATATGAATATTAATATACAACTGCAGTGGTACCTTGACTTACGAGTGCACCAACTTATGAGTTCTCCGAGTTAAGAGCTGTCACTCGGTTGATTTCTTGCCTTGAGTTGCGCGTTAAAATCAGCGTTACGAGCGAGCTTCAGATACGCTCCCGCTAGTTGTCATAGCTAATAAAAAGGAAACTGTTGGAGAATATCCAGGAGGTATTCTGGTGGTGGATCCTCTTGAGGAGTACTGACGGGTTCCTCCTGTCAACCCCATTTTTATGTAACCTACAGCGGCTCCAGAGACATTCCTCTGTCATTCCTCTGCTGCGGCTCCTGTGGCTTTGGAAAATTACTGAGTATTTAATTTAAATGTATTTTATTTTAGTTATTTAGTTTTTTTAAATGTAATTCTAAATTTAAAGATTATGGTCATATTAGGTTTTACAGGTTTTATCTCCTGCTGCACAACAAAATCCAGTCGCTGTCCAGAAGGGAGGTGCTGAAACGCTTTACTGCGTGTCCGGATGATGTGAAAAGAGGTCATCCAGAACACGTCAAATACATCTATAAACGTCAATATGCTGTGGAAATAAGTTTGATATAAGTTACACATAGGTTCAAAGCATGTTATTCATAGGTTAGAAATACGTTTTGGATACGCTAGATATTATCTCCACATATTTCGACTTATGGGGCTGAAATTAATTTCAGTGGGAAAACTGATTTGATATACGAGCAAACTGAGTTACAAGCTCAATCACAGAACGATTAAACTCGTAAGTCAAGGTACCACTGTATATTAATGTGTACCATAACATGAAGTGTTTCCTGAAAACCTAGAACCACACTGGTCCTAAATGCGTGTCCTTCTTTGTGTCCTCTGTGCATCCAGCTGAAGCAAGGCTATTCGAAGACGGTGATGGAGGTCAACACTCCCCGCATCGACCAGTTGCCCATCATCGACGTCATGCTGAATGACTTTGGGGACGCCAACCAGAGGTTCGGCTTCGAGGTTGGCTCCGTCTGTTTCCTCGGCTAGAAAACGCCCCTTACTCCCCGCTGAAGGACAGGGTCAGAGGGCACTTATCAACACCCACACGCTGAGATCCGACAAGCAACGAAAAGAGAGAGAGAGGGAAAAAAAAAACCTGTGTTTTCTGAGAAGATCCACTCAAGAAGAAGAAGAAGAAGAAGAAGAAGAAGAAGACGTGCCCCCAGGCCCTGTCGTGAAAGCGCTGACCAGGGGAAACTACTCCTTGCCCTTGTAGGGCCCGAATCACATGACTTTAACTTAGTAATGGGAGTGACATCAGGAAAAGGACATTCGATGCGGACAGTGGCGCACTTTCAGCAACAGAGAGAGGACCCACTCACCCCAAGCCCCGCCCTCCTTCAGCCACCCCCCCCCTACCACTCCACCCCCACCACGCCCCCACTACTCCCTCTCTGGGTGCTCCAGGTGCTGCTCTGAATCTACAACCACAGAGGTGCTTTTGTGCAGAATCACAAACACTCAAGGTGCTACAAAAAAGTGCTTTTTGATAAACTGTAATTATTATTATTATTTTGTACAATATTGTTCCTTCCGAATCCACTCTAATAATAACTAATGCATGTGTCCCAGCTCTTAAGGTTTAAATAAATATTTGGTATATTGATTTAAAAAAAAAATTCTATAAATATATTTGTCGTGTGTTAGGAACAAATCAAATGAAAAACATAACGTGTTTTTGTGAAATCCATTTGACAAAATTTGTAAGTATAAAATAATCTTTTTGTAAATACTTTCAATGAGAACACACAAAACTGGAACATAACAATAGTGCCTTTTTATTCCGTTTGCCCTTTAGGAATCAAGCCATAATAAAATGAGATAGTAATATAAATTTTGTAAGAAATGGCTTTATTCATCCAGACACTACATTTATACCTCAGTTCAGTTCAAAGATGTGGACTTATTTGGCATTTCAGACATGTTTAATATTAACTACACAGTTAAATGTATACATTATTTGTGGTGGCAACATATAAAGATTTTTTTTTCCATGTGTGTAGTTAAATTTGTCCAGTTGATTTTTGGAGAAAAGCCTGGTCGAGTTTTTTTTTTTTCTTTGTAACAATGAACAAATGTTTTCATGTGCCTTGAATTGTTCATTCAAAAAAATATTAAAACTGGATTCTGAAAAATGGGTGTATTGTTGGCTGTTTGAGTGCAGAGGAATTCGTCACAAAGTGCTCCTTTTGTGTTTGCGATACCTTCGTCTTTGCCATCGTCATTTAGAAGATGAGGTTCTTGTGATTGAACACGTTCTGCTGAGTCCAGGTGGTGCCATCGCTTCTGCCTTTTCTTTCTCTGACTCAGATTTGACTTTGATCAAGGTCTGTTTGCATCTCCCCCTCCTTTGGCCTTACAGCTATACTAGACTTCAGAGACGCTTTCCAACCTGTGTAATGACAGTATGTTTACAATCTATGTAAAACTGAAATAAATCTGTGGTGCTTTGCCAAATGCACATCGCAATCTTTTGCATTCACTTATAGAATACCCTATATATCATATATATATGTATATATGCATCTAAGCATCTACTGATTTAAAATGTATAATACCTCCTGTAATTCAGCTCATCCTATCAGTACATGTAAATAATTAGTGTAAAATGCAGTTTGTCGTCTTTTCATGGTTATCAGATATGTCCCATCTTCTACAGCATTGATTCACCAGTAAAACCCATGGAGTCTGAAAAATGATAGTGGATGGAGACACTTGGATTATGTTCAGTTAATGACATATTTTGCCGAAAAAGTAACTTTTTCTTCAGCTTTCTCTGTTTTTGATACAATAACATATGAATTTACTCTGAACTTTAATGAACATCTACATTATCAGTGAATTAAATATAGGAAAATTCATGATTTACACTGAAAAATTGCAAAATACAGACAATAATATTACCATAAATAGTGATAAATCAATTAGGAAAGGTTAAATATAGAGAAAATTTCATCTGGGAACTACCACAAAAGTAGCACTGGGTCTTTATGGCTTAATAGAATCTATGAATTCCTCCAAAATGTAATGCCTGGGGGTTCACACATGTATGTTCTCTATATTGAGCTCTTATGTGGAATACTGCCCACACTGTCTTCTTCACAACAACACTACTGTCTTCAAGAAAAAAAGAAAAAAAAAAAAAAACAATCAGACCAGAAACTCTTTCTGTAGTTATATATATGTAAATGTTTTTTCTTTTTTTTTTTCATTCCCATTGTGATACATTGTGAGTCATTTTGTGAAGATTCTTAAAAACAGACTGCTGTCAGAACCTTGACTACCTGCTGCCATAATTGGCTGCATCAACAACATTCACTTCAATTGAAAGAAAAAAAAGAACTTTAAATCCCTCCAAAACTTTTCTACAACAGAACAGATCAATTTATAAAAGACAGACACCCTGCTGTGCAATTCCAGTTTGTTGCAGATGTGTCTGTAGTATCTCTACAAACACATGATCCTTATACAGCACATCTCTTTATCCTCATATTTTAACCCATAAAGAACCACAAGCCTCTACTGACCTAAACTGTTTAAGACCTTTTCATCCGCTAATCCTATCAATGCATGCAAATAATTGGTGTTAAATACAGTTTGACATCTTTTCATGGTCATCAGATATGACCCATCTGGACGTTCAGAGGCTCTGTAGTTACCATGGAAACACCATCATCTTCTACAACATTGATTCACCAGTAAAACCCATGGAGTTGGATCAGTGACAGTGGATGAACACACTTGATTTATGTTCCGTTAAGGATAGATTTGCTGATAAAGTCACTTTTCCTTCAGTTTTCTCTGTTTCTGAACTTTAATCTGAGCTTTTATGAACATCTACATGATCAGTAAATGTTATAGAGGAAAATATAGGATTTTCATTTAAAAGAACACAAAATGCAGAGGATAATATTATAATATATGGTGATAAAACACTTAAGAAAGGTTAAATAGAGAGAAAAATGCACTTTTTTAATTGCCGCAAAAGTAGTACTAGGTCTTTATGGGTTAAATGATATGTGTTTTATTTAGTTAACATTTAAAGACCCAGTGCGTCAGTTCCCAAATCAATTAGTCTCTCTATTTAACCTTTCTTAGGTAATTGATCACCATTTTTTTTATTTTGCTTTTTTTTTTCTCAATGTGAATCATGTCTCATGAGTTTGAGAAATAACAGTGGATTGAGACATTTATTTTTTACGTTCAGTTATTGATATATTTGCTGAAAAAATCTTCACTTAGTTATTTTTCTAATATAAAAACCCTCAACTTTAATCTGAGCTGAGTGAATTAAATATAGGAAAATACCCGATTTTCACAAAAAAAAAAAAAAAAAAAAAAAAAAAACCACAGGGGAAAATAATAAAAAATGGTGATACATCATTTAAGACAGGTTAAATGGCAACTGACACAAAAGTAGCACTGGGTCTTTATGGGGGTAAAGGAATAAAATTCTTCCATATGAAGTTTTACATGGGATGACATTTTAAACATAATCCACAAACTGTAAACACAACAGCAGTTTTCAAGGCTTCGTGCTTGTGCTGCTGAGGGTTTTACAGCAAATGCAAATTGTCACTGATTATCTTTCCTTCCTGGGGAGTTTGTCATTTTAGCGTTGGCAAGTATGAGGGAGATAATGAAGCATGTACACAGATACATGTTAAACAGCAGACGACACAAATATCCACCAACCTGAGAGTAATCGCCAAAAATATATGGATATGTCTACTGTGTTTTGTTTTTTGTAACATGTTGTTTTACTCCAAAACATGCATAGCCTGTCGTTTTGTGCAAATGAAGCGGCGTGGCAGAATGAATTTCAAAACAAAGAGCGAAACTGGTGGGAATGAGTTAGAATGAGGCTGGTTAAAAAATAAAGATTTAAATAGAACAGAACAGCATCCAGGCTAAACATAGACACTAGTCACTCCCCTCTTTCTGCTGTTTTGTATTTATATGTAACATTCACACAGCGTTAGCCTCATGTCAAGTCCTACACTATATGGACAAAAGTATGTGGACACGTTGAATTCAGGTGTTTCTTTTCTAACAGGGGTCTGGGATACAAAAGAACAATGACAAATGTCAGAATGTCGTTTTATACAGTGATAAATATCATGTTGATCATTAATATTCATGTTTCTGTCTCAAATCAGCGTGAACAGGACGTCTTACAGCTGTAGCCGTGACGTCTCCCAATACTTTTGTCCGCCGTAGCTCGTGTGTTGTCATTGTAGAGGAGGAGAAGCAAGAGCGGAAAAAACTCAACAGATTTTTGTGAAAAAAACAAACAAACAAAAAAAACAAACTCTAATTAGCCTGTAAACACACACACATCAGTAGCATGTGCTGTTATGAAAGTAGACAACCGAGACAGACATAGTCATTAAAAATGGAGTTTGGCTAACTTCAACAAATAATTCAATAGGGATCCACGATGACCTGGACAGCTGAGAATCCACACAGTGTCTCAGGTTCCTTTGTAGCTGCAGAGCTTTCTGGTTTCCCTTTATGCCACAACAATGGCAGTAATGACACATCTGACAACATCTGATTATATAAACAGCTTTGTTCTTGTGTTCTGGCCCATCTGTGTGTATCTGCCATGACAACTTCATAAACATGTCATGGCGGACTGTAAAGGCCCAAATTACAGAGTCAGACATAATAATAGCATACTATTAAATGTTTTTGTGCCTTCAGTTTATTGTCAAGGTGCCAGGACTGAGATCTGTAGATGTGACTATTTGCCCCATCAGACATTTAGACCTAGTGAGACACCTACTGAAAAATCACATATTTACAGCATATTATGTGCATGGAGCTGTACATGAACACTACAGTAGTCTAGATTCAAGACCTTTATTTGTCCCCGGGGGCCAGTTGTTTCTGCCACAATAGCAATTAAAACAACAACAATTTAACGGCAACAATCAGCAATGACAAAAAATGAGACAGAAGGCAACAGTCACATAAAGAATAGGCAGTGGAATAAGAACATACTTCTATAAAATGTAAACTAATGGTACGTATGCGGCACAGAGGTGAGCGTGGAGATGCTGAGGGTGTGAAGGAGAATCTGTAGCTGTTGGTTTTGGCTGATGGTTGCCTGAGGCGGGCACTTCAGTGAGTGCTGTCGGACAAGATGGAGTTTGCCTTCTTTGACACATGGTTATTGTACAGTTCTTAAAGGGGAACTATGCAAGATTTTTACATTAATTAAACAGTTTCATAAAAAGAAACAAGTGGCTGTTGTCAGAGGATGGAGGAAGAAGAAAAGAGTGAGTGACCAAACCACGAACAGGACAACGGTCTGCCTTGGTCGAGCGTTTGCAGAATGACAAGAGCTGAAAAAAAAGAAGCTTGTGAAACGGATGCAGACTTGGCGTTGTTGCTGCTGCACTTGTAAATATCACTGAGATAAATTCTCTGTCCTCTGTGAATTTCAGTGTATTTGTGCGTTCTTGATGAGTGCTATTGGTTGTAATGCTGTTACTTATTTATGAAGTCATTTCATGAACGATGCCCAGATGCTTGCTGACTAGCAGAGATGTCAGTGTACTCACTAGTAATCACGGTTGTTTGTGTTACGTAAGTATATGTTTGTTTAGTTTTGTTTTCACCGCTCATCTAAAATCAATGCACATGTCTGTGATTTTAGTGACGTTTAACTGTAAAAAGGCTTCAGTGCATCATGTTCAAAATCTGTTTAAAACAGGACCATGGAAAGTTTCTACGTCTGTTAACAGGTTCACAATAACTGTCATCTGCAAATTTGACAATATGAGGGTTAACAAAGTTACTTTGACAGTTGTTGGTGTACATGATGAAGAGGAGAGGTGAGGGAACATGGCCTCATGGAGATCCGGTCGATGTTTATGATGTGGATGTGTGTTCATTCACTTTCCTTCTCTAACCCAGTGGTTCTCAACTGGTCTGTCTTCAGGACCCTCTATCACCCCCAATGACAAACTGTGACCCAAACTGATAAAAGTTCAACTTCTCAAATGTATTTAATGAAAAGATGGTGTGTTTTTGAACCTAAGATAATACAGAATATCACAGTATAAAAACACAGAAGACAAGTTTAACTAATAATAAACCAAAATGACCAGCAGGTGGAGATGCTCAAGAGGGAAATATGTCCTTTAACACTAAATTACAGCGTTCCCCTGGGGTCTTAAAAAGTCTGTCAAATCTTAAATTTACAAATCTGCATTTAATACCTTTAAAAAAGTCATTGAAAGGTATTAAATTTGATATGGTAGGTCTTAAGTTATGTTTCCAAAAACGTGTTCACTGTATTGTGTTTAAATGTCCAAACTGCAAAGAAAGTAACGTTAGTCTACTCAGTTCCACCCGTTCTAACCCCATACTTTATCCTGAAATTAGGACCCAAACTGTTAACTTTGCAGCCCCCGGTGAGAAATGATCACAGAAATGAAAAGTAACCATGGGGAGGTGCAAATGTAATGATGCCTGGTTGGAGAAAAGATCCTTCTCCACCTGGTTGATACGAGTGGAGGGAACAAGTTTGAAGTTCACTGCACCTTGTGCAAGAAAACAATTCAACTCCGAACAATTAGTATCAAGGCACTGGAGTAAAGAAATACATCCTAAATTCTTGGAGTCACAAATTTTTGTCAGTACACTGTAAAAAAAATCATGTTGTTTTTACGGAAAAAAACTGGCAGCTGTGGTTACCAGAGAAATACTGTAAGAAACACAACAAACCGTAACCGT